>OX422210.1:678699742-678969742 GCA_949130495.1 Sambucus nigra | reverse complement strand
GCCAGCCCAATACTCCAATATAACAGGAGTCCCTGATGGAATCACTCTCAGCATCACAATAAAATATAGAGTATCCAGGATAACCACCCAATATTTCAGAAAACGGGTTGCCAAAAATTTTGTTTTAAAGTTAAGGATCGAATTTAAACAACCCAAATTCTGAAAAGATAGGGGGAAGCCCCAATACATATATAAATAATACAACAAGAATACAATAAAAGGACCGAATATGCTACCGGTCACAATCTTTATAACAACATTTAAACAAACTTATAGATTTATACTATACATTTCATTAGACATTTATAAAAGCTTGGGCCTCTCGCCCGAGTAAAGAGACCCGATCATAGCTAGAATACAGAAATGAAAATATCTATACCAAATGTATCCCGTAATACCCGCATTGCATCACGGCTTGCCGAGGACATCGGAATAGGAATTCAAATCAGGCATCCTTGCGGCGGAGTACCTGAGCGAAGACAAGATGCATATGCAATAAGAAATGTAAACGGGTCAGGGCCCGGTTCTATATGATTACCAGACGAATAAAGAGTATGATAGTTATGAATAAAAATCATGCTATAAAGAATAAAATCTATCTACACAGATATAAAACATATGCTAAGACAAAAAGAAAAGCATGAGTAACATAAATTTAAAAGCTTCCAATTTCATTATTTTGTTCCTTATTAGGAACTCATAATTTCAATCTTTATGCTCTTTACTAGCATTTCATTCCTTATCAGGAAAGTATAATTATAATTTTAAGCTCTTTATGGATTTTACTTCAATTACATACCCATCCTAGCATTACCATTCCTTAGCAGGAATATAATCAACATTAAATGCTCTTTGTGGAATTAAACTGTGCTCTTTGTGGAACCTCTTTATGCTCTTTATGGCATATCACAAACATCAAGTCCCACTTGATTATGAACTGTTATATTTATATACATATAACGAATTCTAAGACCGCCCCTCCGAGTTTCCCCACTGGGCGCGCCCCTAAATGACCATCATCTTCAAGAGCCTATCTATACAAGACAACCTGGGCACCTATCGCAATACGTCGGGAAGCGGCCATATGCCCGCGGAAGAGTCAAGACCAAACCCGGAATCTCCTCACCAGCGTAGAAAACATAACACATCGCTCATATGGCCTATGGACTATATCCACCCAGCATTCACTAGCCCGGGGGCATCACCAAGCGCGCGAACTTCCCTTATGATGTCATTTAGAGAGGTGTGTTTAACCAAATCATCATTTATCCTATTAATGATTAAGTAAATTATCATTTACTATCATTATTTCCATTTCCATTTACCATTTCCATGTATATGTTTCATTTTATCCGAAACCATTACCATTTACTTTTTGTAAATCATATCACTTATTATGCGGAGCCATACGATAAATTATATCGTTACTATAACCTCAAAGGAATGAATGCACTTTCAATTATTCTCCCAACACACTTTTATGGTGTTATTATAAACCATCAAGATTAATGTAGCTCCATTGATCTCCAACAGTCTCCCAAACATAACTCTAGGAAATCCTAGTTTTCTAATAATTTACTATAAGAGAATGCCCTAACATCAATTGGCATATCCCCGAAAAAGTCCCCACGTGACCCATTCCTAGTGTAGGGAAAGTATTAACTCAATTACAAATCTAGGACACTTAGTTTACTTCATTAAAGAAGGTTCCTAGGCCCTAGAATTAAAGAAAATGAATTGGAACTAAGCTAAGAAAATCAGTAAAAATGCAGGGCTTCCGAATCGATTCGGCCTAGCCGAATCGATTTGGGTTCAGGAAAGCGAATCGATTCGGACCATACGAATCGATTCGATTGGGAAAACCTGATTTCTGCATAATTTCCGAATAGATTCGGTCCATCCGAATCGATTCGGTCGACCCAGACTTGGAAACTGTCTCAAGGCGAATCAATTCGGTCCGGCCGAATCGATTCAGTTTTGCAGAATTTCCTAGTTTAGTTCTAAGTGTTTTGAGCCCTAATCTTTCCAAACCTCAAATCTCTTCAATTCTATACACAACCAATAACATTTATCTACCCAAATCTATCTTACATGATTAATAACCATTATAATCCAAAATTTTGTCATCAAAACAAAGATTAGGATTTAATTCCCATGAATTCCATTTTTGATCTCCAAATGAATATACATAAATATTACACAAATTATTCAACTTAAATCACATATTAGCAAGTAGAAAACTTGCCTTAGGGTTGCAAGTTCAGATTTCTTGGTGGTAGAATCAATCTTCATCTTCAATCTTCATTTTCTCTCTTCTTTCTCTACTTTTCTCTTCTTCTTTCTTTCTCTATATGTTTAAGACACAAATTAGGGAATTAGGGGATTTAGAAGACTAAATCGTGGCTTAATTTAAGACTCCCAACTTAATTGGTTAACACCACATTAAAATGACTCCCAAATACGTGTTTAAGTTAAAACCAGGTAAAAGTGCCCGAAACACAAAAGCACAATATGGCACTTACTTTGACTCTCGCACCTTCCGGGACTAACTACACCCTCTAAACTGGCATCTAGAAATTTTTATAAATTATTTCGAGTTTCAAATTTTAATTTAACCATAATGTCATTTAAATCATGACACCATAAACATACAATGTGATGATATTTACTTTCACATATGGTAAATATGCGTCAATCTAGTAAATATTAACATTCAATTCATTCAATTAATATTTACTCCAGTCCCCACATTTTATATAATTACCTTATGCGGTGAATTAATATAAAATTAGCCTCCCAGAATCGAGGGTTGTTACATACTCCCCCCCTTAAGAGGGAATTTTGCCCCCAAAATTCGGTCATACCCAATTCTCATAAAGGGTATACTAATCTAAACTAGGATTCTACCATCCTAAACAAACCCCTCGTTATCGCAACATCCCAAATGGACCCGGACTAAGATCGACCCTATTGATCTCAGTCTACAGCAATTGTGCTCTAGTATAGCACAAAGCGTTCGTCACTAACTCTTGATTCTAGCTTCCTACGGTGAAAGACGATGCCCACATGACTCAGCACAAATCTCCCAACCTCTAGAATCATGTTACATCTCCCTTCGGGGCACCCATACCAACTCTAAGTGGCTTAACCCCAACGCTACTCAACTTTCCCTCGCATTGACGTATCTCATCAAGGCGTATGACTCAAAAGCCAAATCTTTACAAAAATGTCCCGAGACCACTCCAAGTCCAAGGAACATATTACCCGTTGGTTCCATCCAACGAGTATGCGGATTACTCAACCAGACACCCTAGACCACTCACGGTGCCAAGCCTTAGGAAATGAGACATAAGGCCATTCAAAAGCCTAATGGTTGTACCGGAATCTCTAACCATACAATTTATTCTCCCATCTACTATGTATACTAAGGCGCCCGTTCGAGATATTCCTTTCAGCATAAGTCAATTTCCTCCCATTCACCCATCCACTTTAGGGTGGCAAGATATACACCATTTCCATACGGTTCCCATTTCTTCACGAAAACTTTTACCAAACCTCTGACACAAAATATATAGTCTCAGTCCACCCTATTAATAGGCACCTCCTACGGTTCTACCATTCCTTCATCAAGAATGGGACGTACTCTTCTACATGTAATCCATCCATAATGGACGGAAATGCAACAGTCTGGTCAAACAATCAACAATTTTCTCAAATAGGATCATGACCATAATGGTCTCAGGACTTTAATGCAACTGTCTATAAATATACCCCTCTTCATTCCACCGACACTCTTCTTCGCACGAGTAGGTGAAATGGCCGATCACAGACCGGAATGCTCTCGCTACAGAGTCTTCTAAGTTATGCTCGTTTCATTTGGCTTTCCATGCCAACACAAATATCTCTGACGGTTTTCTTACTCGACGCATCTACTACCCCAAATCGCATTTCCTTAGCGAATGAGAAAATATTCAATCACTAGTTCTTCCGAAATCCGAGCACCAACTCGATTTCTCCCACGACATATTGCAACAATTTGTTGCTCGCGAGAAAGACTAAATTTCCCTGCCCAGGAAGTAGCGCCTCCATTTCTTTAAGGCAATTTCCACCGCAATGAATTTTAATTCAAGTGTGGGATATTACTTCCCACAAGTTTTAGCTTGTGAGACGCATAGACAACGAGTCCATGCTCCAGTATTAATACTTCCCGCTCCTAGCAGAGACTTATTCATTAAATTCACCCACAAGCTTAGCCCCATGAACTCGGGAGTGAAAGTCAATTCATCCATTAACTCCCCAAAAGTTAGGTTACCAATGTAACACTTTAACTAGGAGAGGTCTCACCTCCATCGGCCTAACCTTCAAAATTTCTCGAGATTCCACACTTCTCGTTCCTAGGGATCTAGTCCCCCCCCCCCCCCCCTTTAGGGTTAACCCACGACCTATTCGTGGTCAACTCCTTATAATATTCCTAAATCAACATCACATACCCTAATGGCCCTAAAGTTCTAATAAATTCTAAGGTCGATCTATAGATATCCTATCTAAGTTGTATATATATATGTAATACTAAGTATATCCCTAGTGTCCAAGACCTATCTCAACTTCCAACATTCGCTCGGTTTCGTGCGTGGGACGTCTCGCCGAAGCGAAATCCAAACAAGGAACCCTCCCGTTACACTACTACCTCGCATCGTCAGTCATTAAGATGTGACGGTCTAAAACACATAATCGGGATCGATAAATTTTAACTTGCAATTATTTCAACAAAATTCTACTTCTACGTCTTACCATATCATTATGAAAGATTTTAACTGATAAGACATTCACTTCCTGTGAAGCCTTTAAAATACATATCTCCTTATATAAACATGGCCTTCTTATCAAGGCAAAATACCTAAGTCTCAATTCGACTTCGTATATTAGTCTCCCTCACATCGATCAGAGGAGAGAACTATATACAGTGCTTCTATCTCGCACTTCAATAGCCCTTAATCACTATACTACGTGATTCTCGACTAATCCTTCCAATCCCACTTCTAACAACAAAATAAATAAAATAAAAGAGAAACAAAAGGATAGCAACTCTCCAATCACAACATCGTTAAGTGTTCATGCGGCGGAGTGTCTCGCCGAAGCGAAATCCAAACAAGGAACCCCTCTGACACATGCCTACTTAACTAGTTGATCATGGAGATAAACGTAACATGCATAAACAGAGCAAGCAAATAATCAAACACTCACACAAGGTAATAAAATGAATAACAAAATCTCGTACCTACCTCGATCCACTTCTATAAAGTCTCAACCTGTATCCAGGAGGGAAATTATAGAATAACTAGTTCCATTTTGAACTAGAAGTAAGATAGCCTTACAATTTTATTTGCTTGCTATCACCCCAAACCAACCAAAATATCTTTACTTGCGTATTATACATAAAATAAGAGAAAGGAAAAATGGCATCTCTCCACTCCCAACATCGTTAAGGTTCACGCGTGGAGCGCCCCGTAAAAGCGGAATCCAAACAAGGAACCCCTCCTATGCATTATTACTTAACCTTGTTGGTCGTGGAGATAAGTCATAACATCCACATAAAATGCAAACAAGCAGTAAAACACTCATACCAAATATCACATATGACACATATACATTTAAAATATCATCACTCGCTTCATAACGAGTGAAGAAAGATAGAACTTCCATACCACGGAAGTCATATCATTACCCTTATATAATAGAGTAAATATTACTACAAGCTCAATACATACACCCGAATCTATAGTAGATATCATACTACTAAATCTTATGCTAAGGAATACACTACCCACAACTAAGGTGGAACTCCCATCAACATTCTTACCAAACAATCCGCATCTTAGGCATTACTCCGACTCTGGTCGACAACAATAGCCCACGCAGTCCCGCTTACTTTCTCAGTAAAACAGGACACGCTCACGGCCTCCTCTTCCTCAGTTCAATGAAACCTCCCCAGGCGGATGTCCACCAAAAGGGTTTCATTATCATTACCCCATCAGAAGTGCTAACGACACTTATTCTGGAGCCTATCATTTAATGGTTCACGATCTCCCTAACCGTACAACACTTTATTCTCCATCGGCCTCTGACCGAGCCTCGCATAAACATTTAAGGATTTTACCTTTTCCTCCTTCTGGTTATCCCAGAGAAACTTGCAATAGGAAATATCTATCGGGTTTCTCCATGGGCAAAACTTCCTGCGCCCACAAGTAAGGTGACTATGTTCCCACCATTTCCACACTACTCCTACGGGTGAAGGATTCTCCTCCATCCTACTTCCG
Source organism: Sambucus nigra (assembly GCA_949130495.1). Classification (NCBI taxonomy): domain Eukaryota; kingdom Viridiplantae; phylum Streptophyta; class Magnoliopsida; order Dipsacales; family Adoxaceae; genus Sambucus; species Sambucus nigra. The sequence continues at coordinate 678,963,425 of OX422210.1, read as the reverse complement.
GGCACTTCTCTACTTCAATTTAACATTGCTTGAAATCTCAATCTTAGTACCAGTTTCCGCTTCTAGTGGTACTTAGGAAACTACATCAAATGTAATTAGTAGTCGTAGTAGTAAGACAAGGAAGTGCTACAAAAAGGGAGCGACCTCCAAAACGGTCCTCATCCCCGACCACAAATTACAGTCCTTAGTAGTTCGTTCTCATGACGCCCTTCTTCAATCGACCTACTACTCTCACACGAATGCGCAAAATATTCTATAGATTCTACCTCATGGCAGAAGAACGAAATCTTACAAGAGAAACCAACGATCTTAATCCTAAGGCTCTATGTCAAGTCAAAAGCAACGCGAAAAACTTAAGGCGTTCATGCAGATTCCTAAGGACTCTAGAACATGACGCTCTGATACCATCTGTGACAACCCGCTCACCAAAATAAGGGGTGGCCAGCCCAATACTCCAATATAACAGGAGTCCCTGATCGAATCATTCTCAGCATCACAATAAAATATAGAGTATCCAGGATAACCACCCAATATTTCAGAAAACGGGTTGCCAAAAATTTTGTTTTAAAGTTAAGGAACGAATTTAAACAACCCAAATTCTGAAAAGATAGGGGGAAACCCCAAGACATATATAAATAATACAACAAGAATACAATAAAAGGAACGAATATGCTACCGGTCACAATCTTTATAACAACATTTAAACAAACTCATAGATTTATACTATACATTTCATTAGACATTTATAAAAGCTTGGGCCTCTCGCCTGAGTAAAGAGACCCGATCATAGCTAGAATACAGAAATGAAAATATCTATACTAAATGTATCCCGTAATACCCGCAATGCATCACGGCTCGCCGAGGACATCGGAATAGGAATTCAAATCAGACATCCTTGCGGCGGAGTACCTGAGCGAAGACAAGATGCATATGCAACAAGAAATGTAAACTGGTCAGGGCCCAGTTCTATATGATTACAAGACGAATAAAGAGTATGATAGTTATGAATAAAAATCATGCTAGAAAGAATAAAATCTATCTACACAGATATAAAACATTAGCTAAGACAAAAAGAAAAGAATGAGTAACCTAAATTTAAAAGCTTCCAATTTCATTATTTTGTTCCTTATTAGGAACTCATAATTTCAATCTTTATGCTCTTTACTAGAATTTCATTCCTTATCAGGAAAGTATAATTATAATTTTAAGCTCTTTATGGCTTTTACTTCAATTACATGCCCATCCTGGCATTACCATTCCTTAGCAGGAATATAATCAACATTAAATGCTCTTTGTGGCATTATACTGTGCTCTTTGTGGCACCTCTTTATGCTCTTTATGGCATATCACAAACATCAAGTCCCACTTGATTATGAACTGTTATATTTATATATATATAACGAATTCTAAGACTACCCCTCCAAGTTTCCCCAATGGGCGCGCCCCTAAATGACCATCATCTTCCAGGGCCTATCTATACAAGACAACCTGGGCACCTATCGCAATACGTCGGGAAGCAGCCATATGCCTGCGGGAGAGTCAAGACCACACCCGGAATCTCCTCACTAGTGCAGAAAACACAACACATCGCTCATATGGCCTATGGACTATATCCACCCTGCATTCACTAGCCCGGGGGCATCACCAAGCATGCGAACTTCCCTTATGATGTCATTTAGAGAGGTGTGTTTAACCAAATCATCATTTATCCTATTAATGATTAAGTAAATTATCATTTACTATCATTATTTCCATTTCCATTTACCATTTCCATGTATATGTTTCATTTTAACCGAAACCATTACCATTTACTTTTTGTAAATCATATCACTTATTATCCGGAGCCATACGATAAATTATATCGTTACTACAACCTCAAAGGAATGAATGAACTTTCAATTATTCTCCCAACACACTTTTATGGTGTTATTATAAAACATCAAGATTAATGTACCTCCATTGAGCTCCAACAGTCTCCCAAACATAACTCTAGGAAATCCTAGTTTTATAATAATTTACTAGAAGAGAATGCCCTAACATCAATTGGCATATCCCCGGAAAAGTCCCCACGTGACCCATTCCTAGTGTAGGGAAAGTACTAACTCAATTACAACTCTATGACACTTAGTTTACTTCATTAAAGAAGGTTCCTAGGCCTTAGACTTAAAGAAAATGAATTGGAACTAAGCTAAGAAAATCAATAAAAATGCAGGGCTTCCGAATCGATTTGGGTTGAGGAAAGCGAATCGATTCAGACCATCCGAATCGATTCTGTTGGGAAAACCTGATTTCTCCATAATTGCCGAATTGATTCGGTCCATCCGAATCGATTCATCGACCCAGACCTGGAAACTGTCTCAAGGCGAATCGATTCGGTCAGGCCGAATCGATTCGGTTCTGCAGAATATCCTAGTTTAGTTCTTAGTGTTTTGAGCCCTAATCTTTCCAAACCTCAAATCTCTTCAATTCTACACACAACCAATAACATTTATCTACCCAAAATCTATCTTACATGATTAATAACCATTATAATCCAAAATTTTATCATCAAAACCAAGATTAGGGTTTAATTCCCATGAATTCCATTTTTGATCTCCAAATGAATATACATAAATATCACACAAATTATTCAACTTAAATCACATATTAGCAAGTAGAAAACTTGCCTTAGGGTTGCAATTAGGAATCAAGTCCAAACTACAAAAAAACCTATGTTTAGAGACTTTCCTAAAGAAATACCCCCCTCGAGAAATCTATATTGTTCATACTGTGATGTATACGGTCATTCCTTTGATGGTTGTTACTCTCGACGATTAGTTAACCCTACATATAGCACTCCTATGTACCAAAGCTTTAACTACTCTAGAAGGAGTCGTAACAATTATGTCCTCCCTAGACATCCAGATAAAATCTCTAACTATAGAAAGAGAAATACCAAACCTAAAAGAACATTTCCTAGAAGGAATCCTAAGCACTTTCCTAAACCAAATGCTCAAGTCTTTCACAAAATTCAAAATCATGCATAAACATTTTTCAGAAAAAATCTAATGCTCGCAAATTTTATCAATTGAGAGCTAATAAGCGCAAACTGAAAACTAGAGCAATTTGGGTTAGAAAAGATGATCTATTACCTTAGATGAAGTGTAATGTTGTTGTTTCTGCCTTAAAAGCTGAACTTACATCTTCTGGTTGGTACTTAGATTCTGGGTGTTCTAAGCACATGACTGGTGATGATACAAAACTTTTAAATAAAACCATTTTTGATGGAGGAAAAGTTATTTTTGGTGATGGAGTATCATCACAGATCATAGGCAAAGGAACTCTCAAAGAAAAAGGACTTCCAGTTCTTGAAAATGTCCTGTTAGTTAAAGGTCTAAAGGCCAATTTACTTAGTATTTCGCAATTTTGTGACTCAGACCATACTGTTACCTTTTCAAAGAACAATTGCAAAATTTTAAATGAAAAGGGTGAATGCATAATTACTGGATTCGGGACTCCCGACAATTGTTATACTGTCATAAAAAATTCTGAAATCTATAATGTTGCCAGAATGGATGACAACGAGATATGGCATAACAGAATGGGTCACATAAATTACGATAATCTTACTAAATTGTCTACTCATGACATAGTAAGAGGAATTCCAAAAATTAAACCTATTCGTAATATTGTCTATGGTTCCTGTCAGGAAGGAAAAATTGTTAAGACTCCTCATAAGAAAGTCAAAGATATTCTTACCTCTAATCCCTTAGAACTCATCCATATGGACCTAATGGGTCCCTCTCAAACTATTAGTCTCTGTGGACACAGTGATATCCTTGTTATGGTTGATGACTTCACTAGATTTACTTGGGTAGCCTTCTTAAAACAAAAGTCTGAAACATTTCAAACTTTTCTAAAAATTTTACTTCGGATTGAAAATGACAAGGATACTCAAGTGAATAGAATTCGTAGTGATAGAGGTGGTGAATTCGAAGACACTGGTATTATAAAGTATTGTGACTATAATGGTTACAAGCATGAATTTAGTGCTCCTAAGACCCCTCAACAGAATGGTATTGCTGAGAGGAAGAATCGAACTCTTCAAGAGATGGCACGTGTCATGTTACATGCCAAGGATTTACCTAAATATTTGTGGGTAGAATCTATTCGTACTGCGTGTCACATTATAAATAGGGTTTATTTTAGAAAAAATTCTAAACAAACTCCTTACGAACTTTGGTATAATAAGAAGCCCAATCTTAAGTACCTTAGAACCTTTGGTAGTACTTGCTATGTCTGCAAAGACAGAGAACATCTATCCAAATTTGAAAGTAGAGGTGATAAAGCTATATTTCTAGGATACTCGCCTAATAGTAGAGCCTATAGAGTGTATAATCTTCGCACTAAAACCTTGATGGAATCCACAAATGTAATTGTAAGTGACACTACTGTAGAGAACCAGACTCGTGAATCAACTATTGAGGAAGAATCCACAAATATTTTATAAAATGACTCTTCTGAAATAGATAATTCATTACCTATTGAGACACCTGAAGTACCTAACTGGGTTTCTAAAGATCATCCCATAAATAACGTAGTTGGTAATCCTAGTGAGCCAGTGCGTACAAGATCCCAACTAAGAAATTATGCACATTATGCATGTTTTGTTTCCCTTGTGGAACCAAAGAATGTAAATGAGGTATTGAATGACTCTCACTGGATTTCTGCTATGCAGGAAGAACTTTTACACTTTGTCATTCATGATGTTTGGTATCTTGTTCCACATCCTGATCACAAAAAGGTTGTTGGCACACGTTGGATTTTCAAAAATAAGACTGATGAAAATTTGATAATAATTAGAAATAAAGATAGATTAGTTGCTCAAGGATACTCTCAAATAGAAGGAATAGATTTTAACGAGACCTTTTCCCCTGTTACTCATTTAGAATCTGTTCGTCTGCTTTTTGCTATAGCCTGCCACATGCATTTTACACTGTACCAAATGGATGTCAAATCTGCGTTCCTTAATGGAATACTTGCTGAAGAAACCTATGTAGAACAACCTAAAGGGTTCATTGATCCTAAATATCCAAATCATGTATTTCGTCTAAAAAAGGCTTTGTATGGCCTTAAACAAGCTCCTAGAGCTTGGTATGAGCGTTTTTCCAATTTTCTTTTAAATAAAGGTTTCAAAAGAGGTGGAAATGACTAAACGCTTTTTGTCAAACATTTTGACAAACACATTACTATTGCTCAAGTTTATGTTGACAATATTATATTTGGATCAACTTCTCCCTCAGAAGTAAAATCCTTCTTTGAAATTATGAGTAAGGAATTTTGGATGTCCCTTATGGGGGAGTTGCAGTTCTTCTTAGGTCTCCAAGTCAAACAAAATCCAGAAGGATTATTTGTTTCGCAATCTAAGTACGCTTTAGAGATCGTAAAGAAATTCGGCCTCGAGAGTGCTAAAGATGCTAAAACGCCCATGAGTACTACGGTAAAATTGTCGAAAGATGAAAATGGAAAATCTGTAGATCCTACTCTCTATCGTATTATGATAGAAACCTTACTATATCTTATTGCCTCGCGTCCTGATATCATGTATGTTGTGTGTGTATGTGCTCGTTATCAAAATAATCCTAAAGAGAGCCATTTGAATTTTGTTAAACGTATAATTAAATATATAAAAGGCACTCTGAATCTAGGACTTTGGTACACTAATGACACACCAAGCACTATTATTGGGTACACTGATGCTGACTGGGCTGGGTGTACTGATGATAGTAAAAGCACATCAGGAGCATGTTATTATATAGGTAATAACTTGGTAGGTTGGAGTAGGAAAAAACAAAACTGCACATCACTCTCGACAGCTGAATCTGAATACATAGCCGCTGGTAGCTGTTGTGCTCAATTATTGTGGCTTAAACAAATGCTAAGTTATAATGGTATTCAAGAAAACCAATTGCATCTCTATTGTGATAATCAAAGTGCGATTAATATTTCTAAAAACCCTGTTCAACACTCGTGAACAAAGCATATAAAAATAAGACATCATTTTATACGCGAATTGGTTGAATCTAAGGAATTAGAAATCAATTATCTTCCTACTGATCTACAACTCGCAGATATGTTTACCAAACCTCTAGATTATAAAAGATTCATTTCTTTGCGTAAATCTATTGGTATGGTTTGTGCTGAGTAATAACTTTGCTGTTTATCCAAGTTTTTCCCTTTTTCCCTTTGAGACAAAATGGGGGAGAAATTTGAGTCTATTAATTTCTTACATATGCTAAACAGCTTGATCTTAGTGATTCATTGTAGGTTTTTATTGTACAGTGATTCTCAACTGATGTAATAGGGTGTTCAATTGTAAATAGTTGAGTTATGTACTTTTTGATTTCTAGGATTTAGGTAGATAGAATTTTGATAGGAATAAGTTTTTATTATTTTTTTGTTTCCCTACGAGTCCTAGTTGACTCAAAGGAGATTTTGTCTCATATTTCCAAAGGGGGAGATTGAAGCCCTTATACTTTTGACTCACTTGAGTCTATATTGTATAAGTTCTCATCTAGTTTGGAAATTGTGACAAAATTATGTCCATCCTAGAAACCAAAGAACCTCAGAAATTGGTTTGCTACTTCATCTCTCTATCTTGTAGTGATCAAGAAACTATTGCCAACACTCACACACAGTAGAATTTATTTAATGCATGTCATACTGCATAATAATGTGTGTACATATGTTGAGTGTGTTTAAATCCCTAAGTTTGTTTTTTAATAATTTTTTGGGAGTTTTTAAACTCTTTTTAAACAAGTTTTTCTTAATTAAAACTTGATTTATAAGTTTTTGGGGTCAATCTTTAAATATACTTTGTTGGGTATATTGGCCTAATGTTACCTTGGGTAGAATCCGAAAGCGGAGTAAACCTTAGGGTGTGGTTTTAATTACTTTAGGACGCGCGTTTCATATCCTATATTTGGCCAACACCTGTCTTCATCTGATTGGATGGGATTGTGTTTCTTTACTGAGTTAATAACGCGTACGTTTTTAGCCCTTGGATCATTGCTTATCGACGATCTGCATGTTGTCTTGGTGAATCCCAGTACAACTTTTTAAACCAATCGGGTATCGTTTAACCACCTCCTTCTGTGAGCCCTCGGATTCAAGTCAATTTAAATTGACTCGATCCTAACCCTTGGTTTTGATCCAGTCTCTCGAACCTTCTCTTCACACTATAAAAGGAACCCTATTCTCAGACTTCGAAGACTTTTTCCATTTTCATTTTTCTGAGAGTAGAGAGAGTAGAGGGAGAAGAGAGAGAAGAGAGAAGAGAGATACCAGAGAGAAGAGAGAGAGTTAGAAACCCTAAATTTGTTCGTCCAAAACCTCTTCAATCCAAAGCCAAACACTTCTTCAAAACTCCATATCCAAAAACACTACCCTGAGGGTTCTTGAGTGTTTGAGTGTTTGAGTTGAGTTTGTTATTGTTGCTATAACCTCTTGTTCGTTAGATCTTGTTTCCAACTTAAACTTTTATTTAGATATACTTTCTGATTTCATAGAAATTTCAGATCTGAGTTATTCATGTTACATTACAATTAGTTTCATTCTTTATTTCTCATCTTGAGAAATATATTGTTGATTATTTTCTATTAAACGTTTGCTTACTTTGAAATCAACAATAAATGCTTTCTGTTTCTAGTTCTTGTAAAACTAAACCTTTGACGTAGTTTGGAATCACACTTGGAGGTTTTCAATCTCGAAAATCTTTTCAAAACTGAGATTGATTAAGATCTTGACTGATTTCTGATCAAGATTTCCGTGGATTCTGGGATTGATTTAAAGGTCAAATAAGGTTCAAAGTTTTGTAAGAAGAAAAAAAAAGAAAAGATCACAGCATATAGTGTTTTGTAATTTGTTAGGACTGTTTGTACTTAATAAGTGTGTGTGTGCATGCATGTGTTAGAGAGAACCTCCACAAACACTTTCACCCTACAACACGAAAAGTGTTGGTAATAAGATCTTGTGAACAAAAGTCGACGTAAAGTGCTGGAACAAATCAGAAGTTAACAAACTGGGTGAACTACATCTACAATCAGAACTGCAGAGAAGTTATAAGGACACCAGAGGGTACATTCCTAAACTTATATAGGTCTGAGTTGTATGCATGCTAGTTATATAGTTTGTAACACATAAATTTGTTTTAGTGGATTTTTCATTTTACTCCGTAGAGGGAGTCGTGGATGTTTCCTCAAGTGGATTGAGGTTTTACCATGTTAAAAATCGTGTGCTTAATATTTCTACATCTCCTCATCTCATTCTTAGTTGTGCTGAGTTTAAATTTTTTTTAAACTATCTTTTAAATCTGTTTATCAAATCTTGAACAGATCTCGTACATACTTTTATTAAACACGTCTTGTGATTAATCCTTTTTTATTTAAGAAACGAGTTTCTTCAAAAAACAGATCGGAGTTACTTAAATAATTTAAATTCTTTAAACGGCTTTAGTAACGATTTTTCAGGAGATATAAAAAATAAACAACTAAGTAAATTGTACAAACCCAAAAATCAGTGGTGAACCTTCAAACATCAACCCATCAAAAAAACTATTTGACTTCTTTGCTTATTACTATACTTAAGAAACCTAGCGAAACAACCCTGACATATGCATAAAGATGAAAAAAAATGAAAAAAACAATGTTCACACACGCACACACACACACACACACACACACACACACATATATATATATATATATATATATTTATAAAGATGAAAAGATCAATTACTTTAAAGAGATAAGCCTCTCCAAAGGGAAGCCAGATCAATTGGATTCCCTTGGCAAATTGTTCTTTCTGAATATGTATAGAAAATGTGGTATTTCCCCTTATTTTCATATTTAAAAAAAATTAACAAACCCATTTCAAAGACCAACCCTCTTCTTCGATCAAATAATTTCAAATTTTTTTATTCCCACCTTCTTTTTCAACAAAACCATTTCAAACTCACCTTCTTCTTCAACCCCATGAATGGTATGTTCGCTTATGTGTGTTTTCAATCCATGTGTTTGTGTGTGTGTGTGTGTCTATGTTCGCAGTTGAAGGAATTAGCTGGATGAAGGTGAAATCAGGACTAAAAGGCATGGGCCCAAAACCCCAGGAGAGGTTTGCAAATGGAAATCTCAAATGTAAGAGAGAGGTGAAACCATGGTTGGCAAGAGGTGCATCCATGGATGTGTGAGATTAATGAGAAAGTGAAGAAATATAAAGTAAAGAACAAAAAAAAGTGAAAGTTAGGATTTTATCTCGAATGTGTCAAAATACAATGATAGCCTTTCTAGAAAAGTCAAATGAGCATCATGTGTCGTTTTCCTTTCAGAAAATTAACGGTGTTAATATTAAGAGGTTTTTTGAAGCCGTTTTTGAAATTCAGGGGGTTAAATCAAGAATGTGAAAGTCCTGGTGGTGAAGTGAAGAATGAGATAAAGTTTAGGGGTAGGAGTAATTAACCCTATATATATATAATACACACATGCACATCGTACCATCATAAAGTTGGGAACAAGAGGAGATAAGGAAAACTGAGTTTTTAATTTTGGCTACCACAAACCCACAAACGTCAATGGTCATGATGTAGAAAGAACAACAAAGCTAATAACAATGTCTCGTGGAATTTGTGGATCGTTATGTGTGTGTGTGTGCGCATATATATATATATATATATATATATATATATATATACAAACATCATGAGAGATAAAGAGAGGGATAACATGGTATTGCTGATAACGAAGGTTTCATTACGGGCAAAACTTCCACAAGGTGGCTCATGACCTCTAGCAAGGAGGGGAGAGAGGAACGACTGGCAAAATAAACTAATAGAGTTATGGCACAGACCAAATGCACACATGGCCTAAACTGAAGTAAGGGAGGGAGAACTGACTTTTGTTATGGGCAGTGGGTCAACATAAGGCATTTGGGTATACACATTCTTACTCTCAATCCCATATTTGAGAGAGAAACTATGATTCACTTATGATGGCACCACGTGTCCCTCCTAAAAATTAATAAAAGCATGACATGAATGCGATACGTGTCCCTCATGTCCCTTATTATAAAGATAATATTTTTACATGTGCAAATGTTTCGTATCTTTATGAGTGTTAAGCACGGACACGTGGTGTCCTAAATTCATGATACGTTTTCTCTATATTTCAACACTAAAAAATATATTCTAGAAAAATTGGTTTGATGCCATCAATCACCATGTTCAAGAAGAATAGGGAATTAGAGGAAATAATTTTTGGGTATATTTTTAAATCGGTATCATTTTAAAAGTCTTACATTAGTTTTTCTTACGGTAGCTGACAAATTGGGTATTTTAAAACATTTCACTATTTAAGGGGGTAAATCGAGACAAAACTATAGTTTAGCATGTAAATTGAGATCTGAAAATAGTCTAGGGGCATAATCATAATTTACTATTTATGTACATGGATTTTGGCGATTTTATTTATACATAATTAGTTGTAATTTATTGATGCTTATATAATTATAAGTAATTAATTTAGTTAGGTTTTCGATAATGAAGCTACCTATAAATCACAATTGTGATTTATATTTGTTAGGTTTGGAAGTTATTTATTGGTTAAGATATATTAAATTTACTACATGGATCCTTCATATATAATTTCAATAATTTTTTATTGTTGAAACCATGTATGTAGTTGATATCTCTCTTTATCCATTCTTAAATTGAAAATTTAATCGTTCATTGTTGAGTTGCACTCTACATATGTCATAGTTAACCTAAATGAGTTTAATCCTTGAAATTGCCTGAAAACCATAAATTTTTTTATTAACTTGATTCAATGTTTGGGATTAAATATCAGTTTTTTTTTTCTCATCAATTAAATATCTCATATAAGTTTTCTCCTTCTTGATTTAATTCATCACATTCTTATAGATTTAAAATCCATAAAATTGTCAAGTATAATGGTTTCATCTCTAACTTACGTCAACTATCTTTTAATTACTTCCTTGTGAAATTTGTCTTTTAACTAAATAGGTTAAACCTTTTATATTATCAATGTGTGGATTCCACTCCTACATTATGTTAAACTATATAGTGTATCAAGTTATGATTTTTGTTAGGTGGTAAACATGCAATGAAAATTTCCTTTCTAAATTGATAGTTTACATGTTTAACCAATGTTGATGATAAAAATTAGTATAACAGATATTTCAATTATAGATTACCAATTTATTTTTTGTCAAACAATTAATAGATGAGTAAGGTATCAAATTGACTGAAATGAAGACAAATAGAGACAGTTGAAGCCTAGATTAATGTAGTTCGGCCCAAATCGGTTCATACATCCATGAATGAAGTCAATCTGCACTATATCACTAAGTAATATCTATAAGAGTAGTATTACAAGATTTATCTCACTCTCAATTTTGTTTGACGACATAACAGTACAATCTCATATATGTCATGAATATTTGGGAATAAAGGCTTAATATTTATAGATGAATGAAGTGAGAGAGTGTGTTACCTAGAAAATGTGTCTCACCTTTTTAGAGTATGAAAAATCATGCGTCACATAAAGGGAATTGAATAATTAGCAATTAATTATAGCACATGGGTGAAAATATGTTCATATCTCTTCTTATAATGCACATTTGCTCAATGTGGTTATCACCTAGTCATGTGACATTTCTTCTTGAACAAACATCATAATCTAACGAATTGAACTCTTTGAGTAACTTCACCGACCTTGTCTTGGCCAAGGTTGAACTTCCCTGAGGGCTACCTAGTGTCCTCCTGGTATGAGGTTAATCTCATTGGTGATGAAGTTGGGATAATTAAAATGACAGGTGGCACATAGCGTGATCTCTACAAGTCATGTTATATGAAAGTTAGAACAACCAACTATTAACACCAATATAATGGTTAAATTATGTGCACTTCATACCAATAAAGTCTTTTGTCAAGTCATCATGTAAAGTTTTGACAAAATAGATTGGGAAAAAGATCATATGAAGAAATGAAAGAAAATGTGTGTAAGATTAGAAACTATATATATATATATATATATATATATATATATTCAATTGAAAAGTTTACAAAATTTGATATCGGACATAATAGACTTCCTAAAGAGTAGTACATCATATATGAAAAAAGAAAAAAAAAAGGTGAAGAAGAGAAACTCAATCATATTGTTTTTCTTAGACAGTGAGAAAAATTGTATTTCCAGTTGGGCCATATTTATCACTACAAGTACAAACATCATAGCTAAGAAAGAACAAAAATAAGGGACAGTTGATAAATAAAAAATACATAGTAGCGATGGGATTGTCGATAATGTTTTTCCCATAGGTCTATAATTTATCATATTTCAGAATATAAATCAACAAGAGCTAGATTTAATGTTTATATCACTATAACTTTGTGGATCTGGTAGGCGAACAAATATAGTTGTAAGAGTAAAATTTATGATTTCTCATTATGCTTTAGTATGATATTTTCCATTGCATCCCACTACACCATCATGTACGTTATCAAGGCTTCAGTTGAAGACAAGTTAGTAACTGAATGCGACAATCGAAGATCAAAGAGTTTATTTCATCACTACAATATACAAAGATGGTATATGAGGTTGATTCCATGTAAACATTATATTCAGGGGTATTTTACAAGTGTATGAAACATAAAATATTTTTCAAATCTTTTTAATCAAAAAATCATTTGTAAGTCATCTTGTTAGAACAATATATTGAGGGTTGTTCTAACGAGGTACTTTAACTCATTCGATATCAGACGTTCGAATGAAACATCAAATGAACGATTTTCCTCATTGTAAAGGAATGTCGTTCGATCTCTCCTTCGATGTCATTCAAACAACTTTGCATAGGTCGTTCAAACGAGTTAGCAAATTATTATTTTTTTAATTGGTTTAAATGCAATCTTTTCAAGTTTATCTCTTGGAGAATTTTCTCCCTATTTAAGAGGTATGAACTTGCACTTCTTTGTAAGCCTATTTATAATTATTTTATGATCAAACAGTTTGTTCTTCCAAATCCAACCTCCTTGGATGTTTTGTGATCACTTTATCAAACCTTGAAGAACACATTATATGTTTATATCCCTATGGAGTTGAGGAGTTTCTTGAGGCTGATCGGTGGACACCGAGGCAAGTGGAGCTTGCTATGGAGTGTTACTATATCTGCACCACTTTCCGTAATCAACAAAGAAGGAGACATAACTGTGAAACTTAGTAGAGTCTAAGTCTGTTTGTTTGTCCATGTCGTTATGTAATACCTTAGTTATAACATTGCTGAAAAAGGGTTTTTTTGAAAAGGCTTTTTCGAAAAGGTTTTATCCTCACATCTTATGTTGTGATTTATATGATTCGATTTAGATTCAATATCTTGTATGTCTAGTTTCACCTAATTAATCAAGATTAAATTGGATTAAATTGAATTTCTCTTGTTAGTGACCCAATTTATGGATTCTATATATGACAATATAATTGGACCGCTCAACATATTTTTTAAATTGGTATCATTACTTGTTTATACAAGTTAATTAAATGAATTCTGGTGGTTATATGGAGAATTTGTACAATAGACAACCTTTATTTAATGGCAAAAATTAAGCTTATTGGAAAGATCGAATGAGATCCTCTAAACAATCGATCGACAAGTGTGTTTGGCTTATTTTTGAAAGGGGGGGGTGGACTTCTCCTACTATGACTAATAATAATGTCGTTAGTCTCAAGCTAGTCGCAATTTGGACTAAAGATGACATTAAATTGTGTAATTTTAAGTCTCGAGGTTTGATTGATATTTTTAGTGCTATCACACCCAAATTTTTTTGTCTAATCATGACGTGTATCGCTTCTAAAGAAGCTTAGGAACTCCTCCAGCTCACAGACGAGGGTACTAATGTTATCCAAGCTTTTAAGCTTCAAAAGCTCACTAGATAATTTGAGAATATACTCATGCTCGAATCTGACACTTTTAATGAATTGTATGCTCGTACATCTGGTATTGTGAATCCTTGTTACTATTTAGGTGAGGAAATTTAAAAAATAAGAGCAGTAAGAAAATTTTGAGGCCTCTCCTATAATACCCCGCATTTTTATGATATTAAATAATTATGGGATTCATTATTATTATTGGATTAATTAAATTAAAAAAGGTCGAGAAATTTAATTGTTAATTAATCCGAATTAAAAATAATTATTAATTAGCGTGCCAAAGGTTAATACTTATTGATGAAATCATTGATTATTACTGTGGGTAAATGTAATATGGAATTATATAATTTTTTATAAATTGTCTGAGTACGAAATACGACAGTTTGGTATTTTCAGTCAGGATGCGCGTGTGAGTCGTGTCGGGACTAATTGTATGGAATAAAAAGATAAATTATTGTTGTATAACTCGTATGGTAATTTCGAGTGCGCCATTGAGTTCGGAAGGGTCGAGATAGTTAGAAAATCTACCCGGACATTTTATTCGGACTCTGGGGTAATTTTAGGCCTAACGGGCACCTCATAGGGGTATTTTTATCGTTTAAAATTTTGGCGTAATAATATGGACGAAAATTAAGAAATTAAACAAGGAGGTACATGGGTTAGTGGGGAGTTATTAGCTCTAAACCTACGTGAGAGAAAAGAAAAAGGCACAGAGGAAGGAAGAAGAAGTCATTAGTGTTCTTGGTGCCTAACTCAAGAACACACACCAAAAACTATACCAAAGTGTGGATCGTGAGACGAGGAACGCATTCATACCCATATCAATAGCGGATCAGACCGTTGAAATTAAGGAAAGTGCTTAATACTAGAAATTTATAGCAATATTGGTGTAGGTAGATAATATTCACCTTTAATTTACGAGTCTTGATGAAATTGAAGATTTAATGTTATGAATTGAAATCTAAAAAATGAATTAGGATGAATCCCTTATGTATATAGGTTAGAAATCCCAAATTGATGAATAAAGATGCTGGATGAAATTTATTTTATGATCTTGTATGGAAATTTGATAAACTAGGGTTTAGTTCGTAAATTGGGGATATTCATGAATTATCAAAAGTTGTTAATGGTTGTATGATTCTAAATAGTTAATTACTTCCCATACATGATATAGTAATGATTGGTAATGATTGCTGGGAGTTTGGGCAAAAAAATTTGGAGGTCAGTAGTTTGAAATTTTTTGGAGAAACACAACATGTATAAGATATTGGAGACAACGACGTCTCGTTCGAACGAGATGCATAGTCGTTCGAACGACACGCTAAACTCGTTCGAACGAAATCCTTTCTTATTCGAATGACAGTTCCCAGTAAAATCTAAATTTTTATAGTTTTCCTCAAATTGTGTTACACATTTAGTTTAATGAGGAAAACTGCCACTTTTCAGAGATTAGCAGAATTTTGGAAAAACATTCCTAGGACTATACTTTGGGATTTGTTAGGTGAGATAACCTTAGAAACTTTCGAGAGAGAAAATAAGCGAGTTAATTTCATAATTGGTAGTAACGAGAATTTTACTACGTGTAGAAAAATATGGATATGGGTTGGGTGAATACCGAAATTTTTATAAGGCTTAGGGAATGCCTATTATGTTATGATTATTATAATTGTGTGTAAAAGCATACCTATGCTTCTTACTATCGGAAGGAGGTTTTGTGGAGTGTACAGTCTTATCTTGGGTGACCCGATGGGAGGATATTTGACTTATGCCCAAAGCATATGAACTTGGATACGTCATATCTATTACGTAGGATAATTTCGACGGTTGCGTGGGAGCGTAGGTATGTGCGTGACCCATTTGACTGGTGAGTATGCTCGCCTACAATATTTGTGTTATGAGATTTATGGTTTGTGAGAGACGCCGAACGAGTTGTCCTTTATGAAGCGAGCGATGCACCGAGACACGATAATAGAGTATGCATTACACCAAGTGGTCCTAACCAAGGGGAACAGGTTATATATATATATATATATATATGCTTGAGAATGAATGATTCTAATGTGTGAAATTAGAAAAATGTTTAAGTATGGGTAAGTAGAGTAATTCTACTGGATAAAAGATTTTTTATCACATGGTGAATATAAAATGGGTGACTGGCATAAAAGAATATTATTAGCATATTGTATGGACGATACGGGTTACTCCCTTAAGATATATTTAGGAGCTTATGTCAATGACCTAGTTGGGAATATTATCGATGTCTAGGTTAGGGTAGACGTACGTTATGTGTGCACATTAGTAGAGGGGTAAGGATCTCAGGCGAGAGTTCGGAACTAATATGCACATAATAATTGCATTAATGCAGTTTTAAATACTTGCTAAAACAAATATTTTTACAAATCGGGCTTTGACCCATTTCTTGTTATTTCTCTTCTCCTTTGCTATATATATATTATACTAGGTGTCCAGCCACAGGGTCACCACCATACTTAGACGCGTGGATCTTTCGATGAGCTGTAGCTGTTGTGGAAGCTGTAGGTTATTGATACTAGATGCCTCTATCTTTTCATTAAGTTATTAGTTCTCACATTTTAGTTAGGACATGTGCCACCCGTTTACCGCTTTGTTATTTCAGATATTGTATTTCTTATTAGCTTTTCTTTTCGAGTTGGATTGAGTATAATGATTCTATTGGTTTTAGACTTTGAACTGGAATATTTTATCCAGTCTCATTTATTTCAGTATTTGCTTCATGTTCAGTATTTATTCTTGTGGAATGGGAATGGCTTATATCTTAAAGTATGGATTTTATCAATGGTTTTATTGGGCATAATTAATTCAGAAAAATATTTTGACACTTATCTTTATTATTTATTAGGTGATTAATAATAAAAATTATTTTTCGACAGTGATGCTAAAAATGAACCAACTGGGCACTTTGATTTAATTTAAAAAAGGACTGATCACCCGGTATTTAATTAGGCGTGGTGTCATAGGTGGTATCAGATCATAAGGTTCTAGTGTCCTTTAGGATATGTATGGCTTAACATGTTTTCCGCTTAGCGTTCTTTGATGTAGAGCCCTATCTTTCGGATTGTTGTACTCTTATTTATACGTTTACGTCTTCATCTATTTGAGATTTAATAATAATTATGGACTAATAAATTACTTCTCATTTAAGATGCCTCCGAGAAGAGCCTCGAGAAATAGAAAGGCCCTGCCATAGTAGACAACAGCTCAGGCTCAGGGAATGATTAACGCAACTAACGTTGCCTCCATTATTGCTCAAGCGGTAAATACAGCTTTAGCGATGGTGCAACATGCCCCATCCCAGGTACAGGCTGTGACGCCAGTTCAGGTTCAGTTTCCCACTACATGGGAGAGGGTCAGGGATGCTTTCTAGAGGGCACATCCCCCAGAGTTCTGGGGCGATTATGACATCATCTTAGTGAACTAACGGAAGAAAGATATCTAGAGGCATCTTCGCATATACGAGCGTACCGACATTCAAAGTCAGTTACTGGATTCCTAAAGGCTAGTGGGGGTCGCTTTACAGTGGTGGTAATCCACTACCACCTTGGATGAGAGGGATACTATGACTATTCAGAGCTTTTGGGTGCAGTTCGACCATTTATACTTTCCCTTCACCGTGCGGATAGAGATGAGGTGGAGACTATTAAATTTGAAGCAGGAGGGTATAACAGTGGCGAAATATGGGAAGGAACTCATGGGGATGCTTACTATGGTGCCAGATAAGGCACCTATGGATGACAAGAAAATTTTAATGTTCATGGATGGATTGAACAGGAGGATCCGTCACCACCTCATAGGTAATCTGTAGTTGGGTACTTTCATTGATGTACTCAATGTCTCCCTACTACATTGCTAGGACCATCGCTTCTATCAGAAGGGAAGTCCATCCAGCAAGGCCGGACAAGAGGTGGTAGTACCGGTGGGGTACCATCAGCTTAGGGGCAGGTCCACTAGGGTGAGTAGAGTTCCCATCAAGGGGAACTTCCTAAGCGATTTTGATTTGATGATTCTAGGTAGGGATATTGGAGTTATAGGCAGGGCCAATCCAGTCACTAGGGCCAACCTCATTATCAGTAGGTCCATCAGGGCCAGTAGCAGGGCCAACAAAGGCATCAACAGGGCCAATGGAGGGACAACAATGGCCAGCAGGGCCGAGGCCAATAGGGGCATAGGGGAGGTAACTTCAGTGGCATGTGCTTTTCTTATGGAAAGACTGGACATAGGAAGAAGGATTGCCTCGACATGGGTAGGTTTCCCAGCAGCAGGGAGCCCAATAGGAGCCCCAAAGACCCATCTTTTTCGTCGTCCTACTAACGCCAGTGCAGGTCCCAACTTTGTCAACACCCCTAATTCAGTAGGGACAACTACAGTATGGACGTGTTTATAACATCCACCACATAGCACCCTAGGAGGCACCACCCCTAGTTGAGGGTAAGTTTCCTATCCATGGTACTATGGGATGCATTTTATTTTACACGGGTGCCACGCATTTTTTTATAGCTACTAGTTTTGCATGGGCCACCGGGTTATTAGCCACAGTAGATAGTACGAAAACTAGTGTAGAGGGGTAAGTATAGAGATCGGGAGTTTAATTGTACCTGCGGATATGTTAGTCATAGATATGATGGAGCATGACGCCAACATTGGCATAGACTGGATTGCATCTTATAGAACCATGATAGACTGTTACAGTAAGACTATTATCTTTGTAATACCGGTCTAGGAGAAGTTTTTGGTGGCGATGCCTCGTCCTGAGGCAGGGTCGTCCACCCATTTATATTATATAGAAGAGGAGACCTCTAAGGAGATAGTAATTCCTATTGATTTGATTCCTATAGTTTGCGAGTTTTTTGATGTGTTCCAGGATATACCGGGACTATCGCCTAGTCGAGAGATAGATTTTGTTATGGATTTGATGTCGGGCACTCGACCGATAGCCCGTGCACTATACCGTATGGATCCAGTTGAGATGAGGGAGGTACAAAACCAAATTGAGCAGCTGTTGGGACAGGGATTCATCCGTAGGAGTACCTCACCTTGGGGTGCTCCCGTTCTATTTGTGAAAAAGAGGGATGGTTCGTTAAGGTTGTGTGTGGACTTCCAAGAGTTGGACAAAGTCACGATACATAATAAATATCCATTTCCTTGAATCGATGATTTTTTTGACTAGTTGAGAGGAGTTGCCTTCTTCTCAAAGATAGATTTGAGATCGAAATACCATAAGCTACGGATTAGGGAGCCGGATGTGTGAAAAACTGCTTTATTGACAAGATATGGATCCTATGAGTTCAGAGTCATGCCGTTTGGGCTGACAAATGCTCCATCCATATTCATGGACTTAATGAACAGGGTGTTCAGAGAGTTCTTAGATCAGTTTGTCATTGTCTTCATTGATGACATCCTGATTTATTTCCAGACTGAGGAGGAGCATGCCGAGCACTTGAGACGGGTTTTCAGACTCTTTGAGAGCATCAGATATATGCTAAGTATGAAAAGTGAGGATTCTCATTATAAGAAGTACAGTTTTTTAGGCATGTTGTGTCAGAATTGGGAATATCAGTGGACCCGGGCAATATGTCGGCAGTGAGGGAGTGGGGACAGCTCACGACACCGATGGAGGTGCATAGCTTCTTGGGGTTAGTCGGGTATTACAGGCGGTTCATTAGAGGGTTCTTGAAGATTGTAGGCCCATTGACAAATTTGACTCACAAAGGGGTGAAGTTCATTTGGGATGATGCTTATCAGTTAGCTTTCGATGAGCTAAAGGATAAGTTGACTTCGGCGCCAGTTCTTGCCTTACCCAGACCAGGATTGGAGTACCCGGTATATACTAATGCATCTTTATAGGGACGTGGTAGAGTACTTCAACAGAGGAGCAGGCTATAGATTACGCCTCCCGCAAGCTTAAGTCTCACGAAAGGAATTACTCCACCCATGACTTGGATTTAGTAGCAGTCGTATTTTCCCTACGAATCTGGAGACACTACTTATTTGAGAAGAAATTCTGCCTCTTCACAGACCACAAGTCAGTGCAGTACTTGTTCACACAGCAAGATTTGAACATGCGTCAGTGCAGGTGGATGGAGTTTGTGAAATACTACCAGTTCGAGATATAGTTCCACCTTGGGAAGGCCAACATAGTTCCGATGTGTTAAGCTGTAGGCCAGTAGGTAAGGTGGTAGACGTGTGGAAGGCGAAGTGGAAAGAGTTGGGACACCAGGATGCAGTGGCCCGATCCTTTATGTCTGTGATGATAGTCACACTAGAGATTGTTATGAGAGTGATCTAGGACCAAGCAAATGATTTATTTTGCCAGGATCAGATTATATGGCTTCTAGCAGAGGGCACAGAGTCCTACTCAGTGAGATCAGATGGGGGATTGTGATTTAATGGGAGATTAGTGGTCCCGAAAGGAGAGGATTTACGTCATGTAGTGATGACACAGTCTCATGGATCCAGATTTATGGTACATCCTGGAGGGGATAAAATGTGCCAGTATATGAGGGGGCAGTACTGGTGGAGTGAGATGAATAAGGACATTGTGGAGTTCGTGTCCAAGTGTACCACTTGTCAGCTGGTAAAGGTGGACCATCAGAGACGTCAGGGTTACTTCAGCCGCTACAAATCCCTACATAGAAATGGGAGAGCATTTTCATGGATTTTATCACTGGGTTGACTACATCATAGCATGGTCATGATTCTATATGGGTGGTGCTGGATTGTTTAACTAAGGTAGCGCATTTTCTACTGGTATAGACGAACTACACTACGGGATAATATGCCAAGTTATTTATTACTGAGATAGTAATGTTGCATGGGTGCCCTTGGATATCGTGTCTGAGATATAATATTTTTGTGTCGCACTTCTGGGAGAGTTTTCAGGAGGCTATGGGTACCGAGCTGCGATTGAGTACGACGTATCACCCATAGACAAATGGACAGACCGAGCGTACAAATCAGATGCCGGAGGATATGCTGCGCAAGTGTGTCCTTGATTTTGGCGGTGGTTGGGAGCAATACCTTCCACTAGTAGGGTTTGCTTATAATAAATCCTACCAGTTCACGATTGGCATGGCCCCGTTTGCGGCATTGTATGGTAGACCTTGTCGTTCTCCCACTTGTTAGCTATGGGGGATAACAAGTTACTTGGGCCAGAGGTAATTCAGGAGACGTCAGCTAGGATTGAGTTGATCAGGAGTCTCATTCAAGTATCCTAGGTCAGGAAGAAAAGCTACGCCGATGCGAAGCGATCCTTTAGAGAGTTTAACATGGGGTACCAAGTATTACTGTGAGTGTATCCTATGAAAGGGGTGATGAGGTTTGGGAAGAAGGGGAAATTGGCTTCGAGATATGTATGACCATTTCTTATTATCGAGAGGATCGCACCGGTGGCATACAGACTTAAGTTGTTGGAGCACTTGCACTGTATTCACGATGTGTTCCACATCTCATCATTGAGGCAGTATCTTAGGGATGAGTTGGCCGACACCCATATTGCGATTGAGGAGATTAATTTACAGCCCGACAGTTCATATGAGGAGAGGCCTGTGGCTATCCTAGACCGTAGAGAGAGGAAATTGAGGTCAAAGGTAGTTCCATTGGTGAGGGCTCAGTTGGAGCATCATAACGTAGATGAGTCTACATGGGAGCATCATAACGTAGATGAGTCTACATGGGAGCGAGAGGAGGATATGCACGAGAAATATCCAGACTTATTCCTACCAGGTATGGTTTACTTTTCAAATTTTGGGGTAAAATTACGTTATTAGGAGGAAGTATGTAATACTCAGTATTTTTATGATAATAAATAATTATGGGATTAATTATTATTATTGGATTAATTAAATTAAAAAGATGGGGAAATTTAATTGTTAATTAATTCGAATTATAAATAATTATTAACTATCTTGCCAAGGATTAATACTTATTGATGGAAGTCATTGATTATTACCGTGGGTAAATGTAATATGGAATTATTTAAATTTATAAAAATTATTGGAGTGAGAATTACGATAGTTTGGTATTTTTAGTCAGGATGCGCGTGTGAGCCATATCGGGACTTATTGTATGGAATAAAAAGATAAATTATTGTTGTATAACTCGTATAGTAATTTCGAGTGCGCCATTGAGTTCGAAATGGTCGAGGTAGTCAGAAAACTCTACCCGAGCATTTTATTTGGACTCCGAGGTAATTTTAGGCTTAACCAGCACCCTGTAGGGGTATTTTTGTCGTTTGGAATTTTGGAGTAATAATATGGACGAAAATTACGAAATTAAATAAGTAGGTACATGAGTTAGTGGGGAGTTATCGGCTCTAAACCTACGTGAGAGAAAAGAGAAAGGCATAGAGGAAGGAAGAAGAAGCCATTGGTGTTTTTGGTGCCTAACTCAAGAATACACACCAAAAACTATACCAAAGTGTAGATCGCGAGACGAGGAACACACTCATACCCATATCAACAGCGGATCAGACCATCGAAATTATGGCAAGTGTTTAATACTTGCAATTTATAGCAATAAACATGTTCATATTGGTGTAGGTAGATAATATTCACCATTAATTTATGAGTCTTGACAAAATTGGAGATGTAAGGATATGAATTGAAATGTGAAAAATGAATTAAGATGAATCCCTCATGTTGATAGGTTAGAAATCCCAAATTGATGAATAAAGATGCCGAATGAAATTTATTTTATGATCTTGTATGGAAATTTGAGAAACTAGGGTTTAGTTCGTAAATTAGGGATATTCAGGAAATATCAAAAGTTGTTAATGATTTTATGATTTTAAATAGTTAATTACTTCCCATACATGATATAGTAATGATTGGTAACGATTGGTGGGAGTTTGGGCAAAAACAGTAGAGGTTTGTAGTTTGAAAAATTATGGAGAAACGCAGTAGGTATCATATATTGGAGACGACGACGTCTCGTTCGAACGAGATGCATAGTCCTTTGAACGACATGCTAAACTCATTCGAATGAAACCCATTTTGGTTCGAACGACAGTTCCGAGTAAAATCCAGATTTTTATATTTTTCCCCAAATTGTGTTATACATTTAGTTTAATGAGGAAAACTGCCACTTTTCAGAGATTAGCTTACTGCAAAATTTTGGAAAAACATTCCTAGGACTATACTTAGGTATTTGTTAGGTGAGATAACCTTAGAAACTTTTGAGGGAGGAAATAAGCGAGTTAATTTCATAATTGGTAGTAACGATAATTGTATGTGTAGAAAAATATGAATATGGGTTGGGTGAATACCGAAATTTTATAAAGCTTAGGGAATGCCTATTATGTTATGATTATTATAATTGTGTGTAAAATCATACCTATGCTGCTTGCTATCGGGAGGAGGTTTCACGCAGTGGACAGTCCTATCCTGGGTGATCCGATGGGGGATATTTGACTTGTACCTAGAGCATATGAACATGGATACGTGTTATCTGTTACGTATGATAGTTTCGACGATTGAATGGGAGGATAGGTATATGCGTGACCCATTTGGCTAGTGAGTATTCTCGCCTCCAATATTTGTGTTAAGAGATATATGGTTCGTGAGAGACGCTGAACCAGTTGTACTTTATGCAGTGAGCGATGCCCCGAGACACGATAGAAAAGTATGCATTATGCCAAATGGTCCTAACCAAGAGGTGCAGTTTATATATATATATATATATATATATATATATATATATATATATATATATATATATATATATATATATATATATATATATATATATATATACTCGAGAATGAATGATTTTAATGTGTGAAATTAGAAAAATGTTTAGGTATGGGTAAGTAGAGTAATTCGAGTGGATAAAAGATTTTCATCAAATAGTGAATATAAAATGGGTGGTTGGCATAAAAGAATATTATTAGCGTATTGTATGGGCAATACGAGTTACTCCCTTGAGATATATTTCGGAGTTTATGTCAACGACCTAGTTGGGAATATTATAGATGAGTAGCTTAGGGTATACACACGCTAGGTTTACACATTAGTAGAGGGGTGAGGATCTCAGGCGAGAGTTCGGAACTAATATGCACATAATAATTGCATTAATGCAGTTTAAATACTTGTTAAAACAAATATTTTTACAAATCAGGCTCTGAACCGTTTCTTGCTATTTCTCTTCTCTTTTGATATATATATATATATATATTATACTAGGTGTCCAGCCATAGGGTCACCACCATACTTAGAGGCGTGGACTTTTCAACGAGCTGCAGCTGTTGTGGAAGTTGTAGGTCATTGATATTAGACGCTTCTATCTTTTCATTAAGTTCTTAGTTTAGACATTTCAGTTAGGGCATGTGTCGCCCGTTTCCAGCTTAGTTATTTGAGAGATTGTATTTCTTATTATATTTTCTTTTCGAATTGGATTGAGTATTATGATTCTATTGGTTTTAGACTTTGAACTCGAATGTTTTATCGAGTCTCATTTATTTCAGTATTTGCTTCATGTTTAGTATTTATTCTTGTGGAATGGGAATGACTTATATCTTAAAGTATGGATTTTATTAATGGTTTTATTGGGCATAATTAATTGGGAAAAATATTTTGACACTTAACTTAATTATTTATTAGGTGATTAATAATAAAAATTATTTTTTAACAGTGATGCTAAGAATGAACCTACCGAACACTTAGATTTAATTTAACAAAGGAGTGATCACCCGATATTTAATTAGGCGGGGTGTCACATCTCCCTTCTCATTTTAATGAAAAAGTTACCATCCTTAACTCTTTGAGAATTCTAGTCACAATTAGACTAGAAGAGCTCATAGGTGATCCCCAAACTTATGAATTAAAAATGTTCCCCAAAATCTAAAACTAAAAAAGGGAATAGCTATAAAATTTAAATAAAAAAAGTGAGTATTTCTGACTCCAATTCTAAAATTGATCATCGTGATCTTGTCCTGTTTGCTAAAAAATTCACAAATTTTCTCAAATTAAAAAATCAAAATTCATCCAATTTGGAAAATAAGAACTATGAGAAAACAAAATTTTCAAATTGGTAAGAATTTTAATGAGAATGATCAAAAGAAATATAGAGGTGAAAATCCCAAGAAAGTTGAATCGGATAGGTGTTTTGAGTCCGAAGGGGAAGGTCACAAAGCTCATAAGTGTCCCACTAGGATTAATAGGTAGGAAGAAGGAAAAACGGCCTATAATGCCACTTTATGTGATAATGATGTTGAGTCGGTGGATTTTGGGGATGAATCACCACATGAACATTAATTTTGTCCTTTCATGGCTAGTCACGTTATAACTTGAATTACATCTCACACCAATTAGGACATTTCGAAACGTAATAACCTCGACAATGAGTCAAATCATTTTGAAGAGTTGAAGATGGACGATTTGAGTGAGGAATAATGAGGCATCCAATACGCATACTTTGAACTTTACACTGAGTCGATAAAAACTAAAAAATAAAATAAAAATTTGACTATTAGGGTGTTATTATTAGAGAAGGAGTTGAAAGCTTAAAAAGAGAGTGAGGCTTCGATTAGAATCTGTTTGATGAAAAACTTATTTTAATGGGTAGGGAAAATATTGATTTAACTAAAAAAGTGTCTAGCCTTTCGATAGATATTTAAGCATCACTAAAACTAGTGAGAAACTTGAAGCCCATGTTTCCCAACTCGAGAAAGATCTCGAACGTGCCTAAGAGGTCAAAGTCGCCTTAGAGGACACATCCAAGAAAGCTAAAAAGATGTTATTAGGTCTCGCTTTAGGTTTTAAAGATAAGAATTGTAACACTCCATATTTTTATGATATTAAATAATAATGATATTAGTTATTATTATTGGATTAATTAAACTAAAAAGGTGATAAATTAATTTGTTAGTTAATTAATTCGGATTAAAATAATTATTAACTAGCGTGCCAAGGGTTAATAGTTACTGATGAAAATGATTGAATACTACTGCGTGGTTATGTAATATGGAATTATAGATTTTTATAAATTGTCGTGAATGTGAAACGTGGCAGTTTGGTATATTATGTCAGGGCGCGCGTGTGAGTTGTGTTGGGACTAATTTGATGGATTAAAGAAGTGAATTATTTTTAAGTAACTCGTATGACCATTTGGAGTACGCCATTGAATCCGGAAGTGTCGAGATAGTCAGAAAACTCTACTCGGGTATTCAAATTGGACTCCGGAATATTTTAAGGCCTAACCGGCACCCCGTAGGTGTATTTTTGTTCTTTAAATTTTTGGGGAAACATTATGGACGAAAATTAAAGAAAATAAATAAGGTAAACGTGGGGGATAAAGGGTCTGTTAGTTCCAAACCTACAAGAGAAAAAATAGAGAGACACGGAGGAAGGAAGAAGGTGTCCATAAGTGTTCTTGGTGCAAAACTCAAGGACTCACATCACAAATCCCATCTAAGCGTAGATCGGAAGACGAGGAATAAGTCTATGTCAATTTCATCAATGGATCAGAACATCACAATCGAGGAAAGTGTTTATTACTTACTTTCTATTAACAATAATTGTGCTCGTGTTAGTATAGGAATCCAATACATGATATAGAATTGAATTGGGTGAAGTTAGAGAATTTAAATCATGGGCCAAGATGTATTTTGATGAAGGATTGAACCCTTTGCATATAGAATAGAAATCCCAGAATTTTATGTTGAAATTGAGAAACGAATATGAGTCTTAATTTAGAGTTATACATATAATTTGAGAACTAGAGTTCTTGGTAATTACATTGGGGATTTCTATTTTTATTAATGATCAGTGATGATTTGATGATGATATATTGTTGGAAATCATGTATAGATATTAGGTAGTTGATGGGAATTGAATGATTGGTGTTTGGGCTGATTATTTTAGAAGTTTTAGGTATAAAATGGTGGAAAACATAACTATTATGGGTATAGCACGTAGCAGGTCTGGTGGGGAAGAAGAATGTTGAATCTCATTCGAACGAGATTGAGCTTCGTTCGAACGAGAAAGATGATGTCGGTCGAATGAAATCTAACCTCGTTCGAACGACAGGTCCAAAAATTTTAAAAAATTCCAATTCAATCCAATTCAAGTTTCATAGTTATTTTAAGTGAGGAAAACTGACAGTTAATGAATTTAGTATAGTGTGGAATTGTTGGGAAGAAATTGTATAATGATATATTAAATACTTGGAAAGGTGAGATAACTTGAAAATTTCAAGAGAGAGAGTAATCGAAATACATATGCTATACGTAGTAATGAGAGAATGATACGTATGGATAGTATATGTTCTGGTTGGGTGAATATTTATTGATTTTAAACAGGATGTGTGTATACCTATTATATGAATATTATTACTGTGTGTATAGCGTACCTACGCTTCTTGCTATCGGGAGGAGGTTTCGTACAGTGGACAGTCTTATCCTAGGTGTCCCAATGGGGAGATACTTGACTTGTACCCAGATCATATGAACTTGGACACACGCTATCTGATACGTATAATAGTTTCGACGGTTGAATGGGAGCGTAGATTTGTGCGTGACCCATTTGGCTGGTGAGTATTCTTGCCTACAATATTTGTGTTATGAGATTTATGGTTCGTGAGAGACGCCAAGCCAATTACCCTTTATGCAGTGTGCGATGCACCGGGACAAGATAACAGAGTATGCATTGCGCCAAGCGGTATTAACCTAGGGGTGCAGGATTAGTGTATATATATATGTGTGTGTGTGTGTGTGTGTGTGTGTGTGTGTGCGTGCGCATGCGCGCTTGTGATTATGTCTACTGTGTATAACTAGTATATATGGTAATAATGATAATTGCGTTGTGCCAAGTTGTATTAACTAAGGGGTACATGTGTAGTATACATATATAGGGATGATGTGACTATATATATGAATAAATTTGGGAAAATTTTACTGTGTGAAATTAGTAGATATAGTAATAATGAGAAATAAAATAAATCTTAGTTGGTAAAAGATTCACCGGTCGGAAGGCGAATAATGATGTTTTTTCACGAGGGATAAACTATTTCAATAATGTATTGTATGGGCGATATGGATATACTACTAGTGACGTAGATGATGGCATGGTGACTTAGAATTAGTTAGTTTGGGTAGCATAAGTAACAGGGGGTAGATGTACGTTAGGCGTGCACAATAGATGAGAAGTGAGAATCTCATGTGAGAGTTCGAAACTAACATGCTTGCTTCATTGCAGTTTTAAATACTTGCTAAAATAAACATTTTTACAACTCGGGCTCTGACCTATTTCTTGATATTTATCTTATATTTTGCTATATATATATATATATATATATATATATATTATACCAGGTGTCTAGCCACAGGGTCACCACTAGACTTAGACACATGGATCATTCAACGAGCTGCAACTGCTATGGAAGCTGTAAGTTATTGATATTAGACGCTTCTATCTTTTCATTCAGCTCCTCGTTCAGACATTTCAGTTAGAGCATGTGTCGCCCATTTCCATCTTAGTTAATTAAGAGATTATACTTTCTCATTAGCATTTCTTTTCCTGTTGAATTGAGTAGTATTGTTTTATTGGTTTTAGATTTTAAACTGGAATGTTTTATCCAGTCTCGTTTATTTTAGTATTTGATTCATGTTCAGTATCTATTCTTGTGGAATGTGAATAGCTTATATCTTAAAGCATGGAATTTAGTAATGGAGTAATTGGGTATAATTAAATAATGAAATATTTTGACACTTAGCTTAATTATTTATTAGGTGATTAATAATGGAAATTGTTTTTCGATAGTGATGCTAAGAATGAACCAACCGGACACTTTGATTTAATTTAATAAAGGACTGATCACCGGGTATTTAATTAGGCATGGCATCACAAGAATGACAGAGGTTACGAGGGTGCATCCGCTTTCAATATTGCGCCCAAACCAATTGCCAAGTTTGTATTAGATCCTTATGGGCCTCCACCAAACCCACCAAGGAGAATTCGTTCCAGGCGTTTTAACTAAGGTAGAGCCAAATAAATCTATGCTCGTACCCATTGCAAATGAAGAGGTCACCTCAGGGAGTTTTTTTACAATCTAGGAAGAGTCACTCACACACATGATCCCACACACTGCCATAACAACCTTGCTAGTCTTAGAAAGCAAGTTGATTTTCTAGTCAATATTTCCAAATGTCTAATGAAAGAATTTTAAAGGATGAGGAAAACTTTCAACACAATGACTAGTGCTAACAACGATAAGGGTAAGCAAGAGGTTATCACCACTTGGGTTATGAAATCAAACTTGGTTGAACAATAAGTTGGTAGATATAATTTTTCTCACATCTTTCCTTTGCACACACATAGTGTCAAACCTCTTTTAGATAGTGAGGTTTTCTCCCATGGGTGAGAATTTTTTATTTTTTCACCATAGACTATGTGTGCTTGCATGTTATTCCTCTCTAGTTGTGGCGCGTTTTTTTATAGTCTTGGATTCTTTTAGCAAGATATATTAGATATCCTTGATCAGATGTGTATCATTTTTTATTAGAAAATTTCAAAATATTCAAAAGGGTTTAATTTTGATAAAACTCTTCAAGAATTACAAAAAAAATATCTATTTTGTTTTACGCCATAAATGGATGTGCATTTAAGATTATTCAAATCATAATTTCATTCCATCCATTCATGTGATTTAATCATGGTGTTATTATACATAGATACCTTTTTTGTGCTTAATAAAGAATGTTTAGCATTGTGTCGTTCGTTGTTGGTTACTTCATTTATGCTAGACTCATTGTATCGCCTTGATTGTATGCATGCATGAACTTTTGAACATTTCACTTGCTTATCGTACGTTGAATTGGATATTCTCATTTCAATCGTCCTTAATAACGAACCAAATGTACTAGGAACTAATTGTGCATGTAAAAATCGTAGCTTGGATTTTTTTATTGAAAATTTTATTGATATATATATTTAAACAATGGAAAGGGGCTACGAAAGACACAGTCATCTTTGCATTAAAAGGCACCATTTATAAGAGCCTAAAAGATGTATTCGATACATAAAAATAGAAGTGCCAAGGCCAATTTTGTTTCATAGATGCTTCATTAAAATTGAAGAATATGGTTCTCTCAAAATTTATGAGAGTTTATGCTTAAAATATGAGATTTGAGGGTGTTATAAGTTGAAGATCGGTGGGTTTGCAGAATAAAATTCCATTAAAAAAATATTAAATAGTTTGGCATTATTGATTTGAAAATAATTGAAATTCATGACATTTTTTATGAGTTAAGCCAATTTCACTTTGTTCAATTTTTTCCACAAAAGGTTAAATTGAGTCCATTCTTTAGGAGTGTCTCTTTGACTTCGGGCACCGTAGCTTCGTATGCCTATGTTGACTTTCCCTTGCATTAAGTTCACACACCTTCATTCTATTTCCATGATTTGGATGTTTTCATGATATTTTATGGTGTGTTTGTGTGTATTTATATGTATATTTTCATATTCAAGAATTTCAAAAAATTCAAAAACAGGTTATTGGTTTGCTGAAGTTTCATTGTATATGCTCAATTGTCTATATTTTGTGATGATATTTCTAATGTATATACTCATGATGTAAATTTTTATGTTTAGCTTCTAACCCTTTGTCTGTTACAGAGAAAAAGGTGGAGAACATATTAAGGGGAAGTTTTGTTTTGTTTAAACTCTGTGCATCACGGTATTTTCTTTGCTCCATGTATGTGGGTCTTTTTCCTCATTATCATGGACTACATGATGAAGATAATCAGTGAGATAAAGTTAAAAGTGTCTTTTCCTTTTCACGTTTGAGAGGGACATTAGTTGAACTTGTCTGAGGGATTATTTTTTTGATGTTGTGATTTGTATCGAAATAGCAAAGGAGGAGATTTGTAAGAGAAAATTTATTTATTGATCATTAAGTTTTAGTTTGGAATTTTCATTACATAATACTACACCATTATCTACATTCTCAAGGATTCAATTGAGGACAAGTTAAATACTGAATGCGACAATCAAGGTGAATAGTTGGTTCATTCTTATCATCACTATCGCAAAATAATTATTTCTAATTTAAACACCCTAAATAATTAAGCTAAGTGTCAAAACAATTTAAAGTCTTATTTTCACTTTATTAAATTCCAATATGAAAACCTTTTTAATAACGAACAGTTTAAGAATCACATAAATGCTAAGGATGGCAAATAACACACAAGAATTTAAACCATATAGATAAAGCAAACAAAGTTTAGGAACCTTAAATGAAATCATCCTGACAATAGTTAACTGTCACAGAGTACTGAATAATGGAAATATAAACAAACATAAAACCTTGAAAAATCCAAATGGAATAGGAAATCGGGTGACACATTCCCTAACTATGAAGAACTAAAATAGGAACTGAATCAATGAAGAGGTCGTCTAAAATAAAGGCCTGCAACTTCCACATAAGCTGTAGCGCGTCCCATCCAAATAATCTATGCGTGAAGCCCCTACGGCTGGGCACCTGTAACACACACACACACACACACACACACACACACACACACACATATATATATATATATATATATATATATATAAGAGAGAGAGAAATGACTTAAAACGGTTCAGAGCCCGAGTGTAAAACAGTGTTAAAATAGTTTAGCAAGTATTTAAAATGCTTACCGGCTAATGTGACAACCATGTTAGTATGCGACACTCTCTTGAGAATTCTCACCTCTCATCTAGTGTGATGCCTATCGTACTATTAAACTCATAAGTCTATCTAACTTATTTTTCCATAAAGGTTTATCCCGAGAAGTACTAAGGCCATGATATTTAGTTTTATAAAATTAATCTCTTCCATTTTATTACGTTACTTAGAAACACTCAGTACCGTTACAAAATTCACGAAAACTTGTTATAAAGATGGAGAATTTATTCATTACTTATCTACTTATACACACAGTTGAAAGTTTCCATATATATATATATATATATATTAGTCACTCATATAATATATATATATATATATATATATATATATATATATATATATATATACTATCGACACCCCACATAAAATCTATGGTGCT
The DNA here is from genome assembly GCA_949130495.1 of Sambucus nigra. Classification (NCBI taxonomy): domain Eukaryota; kingdom Viridiplantae; phylum Streptophyta; class Magnoliopsida; order Dipsacales; family Adoxaceae; genus Sambucus; species Sambucus nigra. The sequence continues at coordinate 678,931,373 of OX422210.1, read as the reverse complement.
GGCATACTTTGCTATTGAGTCCCCGTATCATTCGTAATAAGGGAAATACTAGTTCAGAATCTCTCTCGAACTGTATTAACACAGTACACACAAAATGGAGGTGAAGCATAGTTCCAAGTCACTAAGAGGTCAACACATACCCGTCTCGTCTCTTAGGACGGTTTGACTATCATTCTCAGATAGCCTGTACAAAGGAATCCTATGTTCTAGGGTACAAGTCAATATCCCCCATAAAGGTTCCATCGAGATAAGACTGTCCGGTCGCGGCAACCTCCGTGATAGCAAGTAGCGCGGGTATGATTATTCCCAAACATAATACATAATATATGTAGAGTCACACAGTCATATATATAGATATTCACATTTTCCAAATTAGCTTCGCCCACGACCCATAATTATTATTATCCATTCTTAGCACAAATTTTACTCAATTATCTCGCATAAGAGATACATATCTTTTATTCTCATTTATAATTTATTTCATACTTACTTCTCATCTCTCGAAGTATTCTCTCTCACTAAGTATTATTTCAGTAGGTGTACCCTCACTAACCTTCTGGTCTAAATCTTTCACGAGTCTCAATTCTTTAGTGAACGTACGCACAATTTCTAATGTGTGATGAAACCCCCCATTAACCCATAATTTCATCCCGTATCAAATTTCATTTAACGGAGTCTACTTAGACCCTACTAGTCCTCTTCATGTCCCATTATACTATTTAAAGGATATTAAAGGGTTCCCACATACTTTATCTGGATTAAACAAAAGGGGAAAAACATGCGGTTTTCCAGGAGGGATCGATCATTTGAGGAATGGGATCGATTGATCGATCATCGATCGATCGATGCTCTTTGTCAGTCGATCGATCGATCAAGCAGTTCTTGCCCAAAAACTGCAATATCGACATACGGGTTTCATTCACCAATTTTCTCCAAAACACCATTAATGATCCCCAAACTCCCAAATAAGATTACTAACAGTTATATATACCTATATACATGATTTCCTACGTGAAACATGTTCAAATTCATCAGAGGGAATGGGTTAAATTAATATAATTATCAAGAACCCTAATTTTTCATGAAACTTCCATTCTTCTAATTCTTTTACAGATTTCTTGCTTCTAAATCCATTCAATTTCGTGGGTAATCCTCTACATATGATTGAGATGTCCAGAATATATGTATTTCCTCTTAAACATGTGATTTAAATTCTCTAAGTTATCAAATTCTTCCATGAAACATGTTTTGAACAATCCTAATCTAACATGGGTGAAACATTAACTAAAAACAAAGCAAGATAGATACTTGCCTGGAATTCAAGGGTCTGATTTGTTGATGAAAAATATATGGTTGCGTTCCTCGTCGTGCGATCTACATTTTGGTGGTGGCGACGGTGCAATTGAGTAAGTTTTAGGCCTTGGATTGCTTGGAAAACTCTCTACCTTATTCTCTAATGGCCGTTCTTATGTTCTGTGTTTGTTAGCCCTAAAAGACAACTCCTAATGGCTGATATATCTTGGGGAAATTCGTGGGTTTAGTTACCCAAAAATAAAAAATGTCTATAATACCCTCCCAGGATGTCAACTAGGCCAAAAAACGCCCCGAGGCCCAGACTAAACCCTCGGGTACACTTTTCCGACTATCTCGGCCCTTACGGACACTTTGGCACACTTGAAACGACCATACGGGCGATTTATAATTTATTCACTTTTAAAATAATGATTTAGTCCCAACACGACACAGGCGCGTCCTTACTCAAATTTCCATAATTTCTATTTTATTCACTCGTGATAATTTTAATAAAAATCCATCTTATATATTACTTTACTCATCTAGTAATATGCAATAATTTCCAAATAATTACTACCTCTTGTCATGCTAGTAAATATTAAAAATAAATTTTCGGATTGATATTAAATTAATATCTCAAATTAAATTTAATAAATCCTCAAATTTAGAAGCCATAAAATACGGGGTATTACATACCTTAGTTGTAACAGTGATGAAAAATGATTTTTCTGGATAGTTTTTTTCCTCACATCTTGTGTTATGGTTTTTGGATTCGATTTAGAATCAATATCTTTTATGTTTAGTTTGACCTAATTAATTAAGATAAAATTTGACTAAATTGAATTTCGCTTGTTTATGACCTAATTTACGAATTCTACATTTGACCATATAATTGGACCACTCTATATGCTTTTTAAATTGGTATCAGAGTTTGTTTCTTCAAGATATTTATATGAATCCAGATGGATATATGGATAATGTAATACCCCGTAATTTTTATGACTTTTAAAATGGGTTATATTTTAAATAAATGGATTAATTGGATTTTATTATTAATTAATTCATTTGGGTTTTATCCGAATTGTGGATACTAAAATGGATGATTCTGAATATTACTTAAAGATATTTAGATAATATAAAAATGTGATGTCATTGATATGACTGTATGATATAAATTCGGTAATTTGTATTTTTAGTCAGAAACGATATGGGACGTGTCGGGACTAATTTATTAAATTAAAAAGGAATTTTATTTTCTATCGACCTTATAGTCATTTAGGTTGCTTCGTTGCGTCCGGAAGGTTCGAAATAGTCAGAAAATTCTATTTGGATGTTAATTTTGAGTCTCGGATCATTTGGAAATGAAAAGATAACCCAAAAGGGCATGTTGGTAATTTTTACAAGGGGGATGAATAGTGATTTCGGGTTTCGTCTTATTATAAGTAATGGTAGATTAAGTGTACGTCGATTATACATCTCCTCTACACAAAATTAGAGAAGTCATCTTCCTAGAGAGAGTGAAAGGTTGCTTGGGAAGGGAAAAGCTTGCTTGAAAAGGAAGAAAACCAAAGGTCAAAGGTTACCACCACCATCCCCATCTGTGTTATTCAACTCCAAATGATCAGATCTTCAGTAAAGGCAAGTGTTTGATATTTGCAATTTAAGTTCGCATATTTTTCATGTTAGGATAGTTATAAAAAGAGATGATTTTCATGCTTGGAAGATGAAAGGATATAGTTGTTAATGGATTTTTGGAATCTAAAAATATATAGGAATTAAACTCATGTTGTAGGTAGTTAGTAATCCAATAAATAGTCATCAATCTGTGAAAGAAATTCTGAAAATAATTTAGTGTTCTTGAAGATAATATGTTGATAATTTTCTGGAAAAAGAGGCAAAAACGAGTGGAATGACAACAATCAATTTGGAATGTTTAGATCTTCTTTTTGAGTGCATTTGGATGAGATTTAAGAAAAACTCGAAACACATACCTGACTCAATTTTTCGTGTAGAATCCAAATTTGAAGTCGGATTGATGATTTGAATAATTTTTGGATCTGATTTTTCTGAGTATTGAAAATATGAGAATTCATGATGTTGTTTCTTTTTTATGTTGGTTCTTATCCCAAAACTTTTGTAGATCTTAGGTGATTATTAATTGGATATTATGGGACTTAGAGAAGATCAGTAAGACCTAGTTAAGATTTGAATTAATTTGATTGGGACTTAATTGATTAGAATTATGATAATTAAAGTTAAAGAGATTTCTATTGCTAGATTCATGTGTTGGATTCTAATCTGTTTGTATGAGGATTAAGGATAGTTCAAGTAGGGGAGATTTAATATAACACATGGGTAGCCTTAGGGTTACAATTTAAACATCAAGGACTGAGTTTAAGCTCATTATTGATTTCGCAAGTGTAAGGACATTTTTCTCATGTCCGAAATGTTTCATTTATTTATGTCGTACGCCGCTACATTTGGCACGTCACCTCACGATCTCACATGACGGCCTCTATTCGAATTCCAAGAATCAAGCATTCAACATCTCCATTTATGTGTCCAACATCTGCCTCAACGACTTCACGTTCCACGATTTTAGGGACTTAATGCAAGTGGTACGCAAGGGAAGCCAAAACAGTGAAAAAAGGCACGATAGGAGAGTTCAAGGGCATTTTCGTAATTTTATAGCCGTAGTCAGGAGGTCTGGTCAATTGGAAAGTTGAAGATCTCGCCGCAACAAAGATACTGGAAGAAACGGAACCTCAATCCGAGCTACGGTGAAGGAGTTATGACCTTTTGAAGTTGGAGAGAATTCCTTGAAAAGTGCTATTTTTTTAACCCCAAACCAAAGAGGTACCCCAAACCGCATGGGGAACCGGTTCGGGGTACCCTAGAACCGGTTCAGGGTACCTGACGCTGCAAGAGTCCCTAAGTTTTAAAACTCCTTTGGTTTCCTTATAAAAGCCAACTTCGGGGGAGCAGTTTTGTAAGACTTTAGAAGACGTTTTTGAGAGTCCAAATTACTCTAGTCTTCATATTTTTTGAGTCCCAAGACTCATGTTTTGATTCACACAATTTCCAAACCTTTGTGAATCTTTTTGGTAACCCAAGAACACAACTTTGGTTTGTTCAACCCTTGTGGAGAAGCCGTTCTCTTCTTCATTGCTTCCCTCCTGGAAAGGGAAAATTCCAGCCGCCGACATAGGAACCGACACCTGCGGGTATTTCTGTGTCACACTGTTTCTAGCCGTTGCTTTGAAGGTTTACCGAAGACACCGTGCGTTACACTTGTGGGCGATTATCAGGTTGTATGTAAGTCAATGGTCTTGTAAATTCTTTAAAGTTCTAGAAATAAAAGTTTTTGCCCTTCGGGGATTTTTCCTTAACTTTGTGTCGCATGCTTTATATTTGATGGGTTGATTTAGATGCATGTTTAAGGGTTGATTTTATTTGATTTAAAAGTAGACGCTAATTAAATAAGGGTTCTTGAAAACTTGCGAATTTAATTTAAATCAATTATCACACACCGAACCTATTCGATTTTTCAAATTGGTATCAGAGCAGCGTATTCCTATTTTCTGCAAAATCGTGTGATATTGAATTGTTTTTGAAAAATCAGTTTCGTGAAAATTCGCATTTTTTCTTATGGAGCACTTATATAATCATATGCCTATTTTGGACGGGTCTAATTATGCCTACTGGAAAGCTCGTATGAAATCGATTTTAAAATCTATTGACGAGCGTGTTTGGTTGCTTTGCGAAAATGGTTGGACTCCTCCCACGGTCACTGTTAATAACATCACCACTTTAAAACCCGTGTCAGCCTGGACTGAAGATGATTATAAATTGTCCAATTTTAATTCCCGTGGTCTGAGTGCTATTTCTGGAGTTGTCTCTCCTGATGAGTTTCGTCGAATTATGATGTGCACCACGTCTAAAGAGGCTTGGGATGTTTTGAAATTGACACATGAGGGTACGAACGCGGTTAAAGAGTCAAAATTACAAAATTTGGCCACCCAATTTGAGACTATCACCATGTCTGAGTCCGAATGCTTTGATGATTTTTATGCACGTTTGTCGGACATTTTTAACACATGTTTTAATTTGGGTGAGGTGATTGATAACACGCGTGTCATTAAAAAGATTTTGAGATCTCTCCCAAAACGCATTATTCCTAAAGTCACTGTTTTGAACTCTTTGGGAAATTTGAAATCACTTAAGTTGGAAGAACTTGTAAGAGATCTTCAAACCTATGATATTGATATGTTTCCTAAACCCATTAAGGCTAAGGATAATGGCATTTCTTTAAAGACTCATTTTAAGAAAAAGAAAAAAAAAATTTGTGAGTCCGATTTTGAGGAAGATTTTGATTTTAATGATATGGCCTTGTTTGCGAAAAATTTTAAAAAATTTCTCAACATGAACAAAAATAATTCTTCCAATAAAAAGAATTTTTTTGAGAAAAATAAAAAGAAAGAGGAGGCCAAAGATAGTGACAAGGAGGATGAGATCAGGTGCTTTGAGTGTGAAGGGAAAGGGCACATAGCTAGAGAGTGTCCTACTAGGATAAGGAGAAAACGGAAAGAGACTGCTATGCCCGCCACTCTTAGTGATAGTGAGGGTGATGAGGGTGATAAAGGAGATAAGTCTAATAAAGGTTTGGGACATGGGATGGTTGTCACCTTTTCTAGTCGTGTGAGCACACCCACTTTGTCTCACAAGAGTGCACACGAGAGCGATAATAGTGATTTGTGTTCTTCGAGTGAGGGAGAAAGCGAGGAGGAGAGTGGAGACGAAAGTGAGCTCCAAAAAGCTTTTAGAGATTTGTACACTGAGACCTTGAAAACAAAAAGGTATAATAGGGATTTAGGTCGTCAGGTTTTAGATTTGGAGAAAGAGAAGGAGGTTTTGAGAAAGGAGAAGTGTGATTTGGCCGACACGTTGTCTAGTCTGACGACACATGTATCCCAACTCGAGAGTGATCTCGAACGTGCCAAGGAGCTCAAAGTCAATTTTTTGAACATACCTAAGAAGGTTGAAAAGGTGGTTCATAAGGGTAAAGGTGAGAAGTTAGGAATAAGTCATGACGGTGATTCTATTTCCCAATTAGCACCCGAGCCGGTTCCCACTTTAGTGATAGATTCACATGAGTCTCACCCTCACCCACCTAGGCGTCCATTTCCTATTAGGAAAGTGCGTCCTAGAGTTTTTGAGAGAGGTGTTCCTAGGCCTATTTATGTTTGCTCTCATTGCAAGAGGAGAGGACACCTTAGGGAATTTTGCTTTAAGTTGGGGTATGTGTCACGTTTTGCTTCTATACGTGTTTCTGGCACACATGCACCCACACATGATACTTTACATGCTCCCGGAGACTGCATGAGAGAGTTTGCACATTTAGGTGAGCAAGTTAAGTTTTTAGTCATATCTTCACAAGAATTGATGGAGGTTTTTCATAAGCTGTCACCATCTTTGGAAAACCCCTCTGCACCTAATGATTGAGGTTTGACTTGTTTACTAGCATAGGGTGCTTTTCACGATGACATTGCTTGCCTATTGCTAGTATGTATCATTTTTGTATAAATTGTTTCTTTTGAAAAATTTTGAAAAGTACAAAAAGATTTTATTTTGATAAAAAATTTTAGAAAAATCCAAAAAGACTTTTGTATTTTGTTTGCACCGTTTATGAATGAACACTTTGGATGACCAAGTCACAACATCATTCCATTTTTTTCATGTGACTATTTGATAGTGTTTTGAGACAATAGGTCAATTCATCCATGTGGTTTATAATGTTTGGAGTCATTAAGATGTAATTAAGTGTTACTTCCTACATGTTTGACTCATGTTTCCTTTATTGTACACATGCACAGATTTGTTTGATTATTGTGCTTGTCTTATCACATGTTGGTTGGGTGTTTTCACTTCAATCCTGTCTTTAAAACGAACCAAGCTCGATAAATTTTGATAAGGAAATTGTGCATTTAAAAACCATTTTGTGAGTTTGTGTGCTTTGTTTGAAAACGGGGAAGGGCTGCGAAAGGTTCATTTTGCCTTTGCGAATACTAAGCCACCGTTAAATTGGACCTAAAAATGGAGGAATTTTATTATCCGGGGTCCAAAGAGGTTTAAAAGAGCCTGAAAAAATTGAAAGGCAATAAAAAGAAATTCATGCCAATTATGGGCCATTTAGGTTTTTGCACCAATTCTCCAAAGTTTGAGAATTTAGATTACCTTTAGAAGATAATATATATGAGGGAGTTTGGTTGGAGAATTTAAAACAGGTTTGCACGTCCTTGAATTGCTTGAAAATGCGCTACATAGTTTTGGACGTTATTGGTTTGGAAATCACTTTGACTTTGATTTGTTGATTTGCATAAGACGATGTCATCTAAATTCAACAATTTTTTTACACCTAAGGATACTTTTGATGCTCATTCGTTAGGGGTACACATATGCATCGTGCACATATGATTGATTGAGTTGATTTACCTATCGAATGTGTTCACACCCATTCATTCCATTTCCATGACTTGGTTGTTTGAGTTTAAATCCATGGTGTGATTTTTGTAGCATATTTTTTTTTCAAATGGTATCTATTTTTTTTTGTACAAAAAGGTTGAAAACTCAAAAAATAGTTTGTGAAGATTTCTTTGAGCATCTCCTTGCAAGAGCACGTTTGCCATTTGATTGATCCTTTGTTTTGAATACCGTGACACCCCAATTTTGCTTGTTTGATTCATTCTTCTTATTTGTCTATTTGGGGACAGCATAAAAAGGGGGAGAAAGAATTATCTTATTTTGGGGGAGTTTGAATTTTGGGGGAGTTTTTGAGATTTGACTTATGCTTATCATATATTGGTATCTATGTTTATCTCATTTCAAACTCGTTACGTCACTTGGTATTTTTCTTTATCTCATGTGTGTAGGTACTACATTGATGATCTCTGAATTGCACACCCTAATGAGAAAAGATTTGAGATTCCTGAAGATTTGAAGAACAAACGATGAAGACTATTCATTTGTACCTTTTCCAGTTTTGGGTTCATGGGAGGGTAGATTTGTATAGGCAATTTCATATTTGATAATTCTTATTTTTATGTATGTACCGGCATAGACATAGGAGGAGATTTGTAAGGACATTTTTCTCATGTCCGAAATGTTTCATTTATTTATGTCGTACGCCGCTACATTTGGCACGTCACCTCACGATCTCACATGACGGCCTCTATCCGAATTCCAAGAATCAAGCATTCAACATCTCCATTTATGTGTCCCACATCTGCCTCAACGACTTCACGTTCCACGATTTTAGGGACTTAATGCAAGTGGTACGCAAGGGAAGTCAAAACATTGAAAAAAGGCACGATAGGAGAGTTCAAGGGCATTTTCTTAATTTTACAGCCATAGTCAGGAGGTCTGGTCAATTGGAAAGTTGAAGAGCTCGCCACAATGAAGATACTGGAAGAAAAGACACCTCAATCCGAGCTACGGTGAAGGAGTTATGACCTTTTGAAGTTGGAGAGAATTCCTTGATGAGTGCTATTTTTTTAACCCCAAACCGCATGGGGAACCGATTCGGGGTACCCCAGAACCCGTTCGGGGTACCTGACGCTGCAAGAGTCCCTAAGTTTTAAAACTTCTTTGGTTTCCTTATAAAAGCCAACTTCGGGGGAGCAGTTTTGTAAGACTTTAGAAGACGTTTTTGAGAGTCCAAATTACTCTAGTCTTCATATTTTTTGAGTCCCAAGACTCATGTTTTGATTCACACAATTGCCAAAACTTTGTGAATCTTTTTGGTAACCCAAGAACACAACTTTGGTTTGTTCAACCCTTGTGGAGAAGCCGTTCTTTTCTTCATTGCTGCCCTCCTGGAAATGGAAAATTCTAGCCGCCGACATAGGAACCGACACCTGCGGGTATTTCTGTGTCACACTGTTTCTAGCCGTTGCTTTGAAGGTTTACCGAAGACACCGTGCATTAAACTTGTGGGCGATTATCAGGTTGTATGTAAGTCAATGGTCTTGTAAATTCTTTAAAGTTTTACAATAAAAGGTTTTGCCCTTCGGGGATTTTTCCTTAACTTTGTGTCGCATGCTTTATATTTGATGGGTTGATTTAGATGCATGTTTAAGGGTTGATTTTATTTGGTTTAAAAGCAGACGCTAATTAAATAAGGGTTCTTGGAAACTTGTGAATTTAATTTAAATCAATTATCACACACCGAACCTATTCGGTTTCTCAGCAAGGGCTGAGTGTAGTACAAGAGCGTAGTGGTATGGCTCCTGGATAGATATGGGAGTTTAGAACACATTTGGTTGAAAGAGGGTATGAGGTTATCCCGATCGCTTATTTGAAGTTAACAGACCTCCACGTTCGACAAAGTTAAGTAGTAGTGTAATTGGAGGGGTTCCTTGTCTGGATTTCTCTTTGCGAGACGCTCCGCGCATGAACCTTAACGACGCCGAGAGTGGAGAGATGTTATAGGATGCGAGGGTAATTAAATTATGAAGTAAAGATATGATATTTTAATACATAGGATTTGAAATATATAATGATACGTATGTGAATTATCTTAGGGTAGTGATATTACCTTATTGATATTATATTATAGGTATGATAATACCTATTTGATTGATTGATGATTTATGTGTATGACATACCTAGCTTACTTGCTATCGGTGGGAGGTTTGTGCGTGAGGGCAGTCATATCCTGATGAATCCATGGGATCTTTGATTTGTCGCTCGAGAACATAGGTCTATGAAAGACTTATCGGGGAGTTGATAAGTCCGCTGACTGTGGGTACATAGGTATGTGCATGACCCATGGATACGATAACTATGTTCGCCTCCAACTTGTATGTTGTTGTTTGTGGTTCGAGGATTTCTTACCGAACCTTTAGTCCCCTATTCGGCGACCAGCGATGATGGGACATGATAGCAGAGTAATGCATTGCACCGCAGCTGTGACTCTGGGTGCCGTATTATATATGAATATATATATATATATATATATATATATATATATATATATATATATATATATATATATATATATATATATATATATATATATAATGGATTAAATGAATGATTGGATTTATTGTGGTTAAATCATCTACTGTGTGATAATGGTAGATAACGGTTAATTGAGAAAGAATGAAATTAAGATAATGAATGTTTATTGAAAAGCTGAATTCATGTTAATGAGAAACGAATCATATAAATGAGAAATGTAAATGAATAATAATGTGACGTATGGTATGGGACATACGGGGTTATGATATGGGAATGGAATTATATTATGGAATTGTTAAAGAGGAATCATTAACTAGGAGGTTAATAGGAAACGTTAAGCGTGCACTCTTGTTGAGAGGTGAGAATAGCAAGTGAGAGTTGAGTCTAACATGTACATAATAAAAGATTTATTGCACTTGTTAAATACTTGCTGTTTTAAAAATCATTTACACAATCGGGCTCTGACCCCTTTCCTTGCATATTTTCTTTTCTATTGTATCTTTTATATCAGGTGTCCAGCCACCGGGATGCTAACCTTAGTTGATTATGACATGCTATGGAGCTATGGAGTTTTTCTTAGACGCCTATCATCTTTTTGATTCACAGTATTCTTAGTTAGGGCATGTCGCCCAAAGGATTTAGTTATCTCTATTCTATCGGGGTGAAATACTATTGTATTCGTGTCATTTTAATACATTTAATATTGTTGGGATTACTGTAATGGATTAATATTGTTTGGGAATGTTCATTCCAATTGCATTTAAATTCTTATGTGTTATCTATTTGGTTATCAGTGTTGTAGAATAAAAATGTGTAGTGTTATTCTTAAACTAAAAGTGGATTTTGTTGAATTAAAATTTGGAAAGTTTTTAACATCAGCTTAATTGGGTATTGGGTGAGTTGTAAATGTTTTTCGACAGTGATGCTAAGAATGATCCAACTGTATATTCTGTTTTAATTTGGTATGGGACTGCCCACCCGGTATTTAATTAGGTGGGGTGTTACAGATAATTCGTATAATAGGCAACCTTTGTTGGATGGCACAAGTTAGGCTTATTAAAAATCTCTAATAAAATCATCTTTAAAATCGATCGACAAACGTGTTTGGCTTGTTATTGAAAGGGGGTAAACTCTGCCTACTGTGACTAATAAAAATGTCGTTAGCCTCAAGCTAGTCACAATTTATACTAAAGATGACTTTAGATTGATTAATTTTAACTCTCGGGGTTTGAATGCCAATTCTGGTTCCATCACACCCAAGGAATTTCATCGCATCATGACGTGTATTGCTTCTAAAGAATCTTGGGAGATCCTCCAGATCATACAAGTGGGTACCAATGCTACTTACAAGTTTTAAAACCTCACCCCAAATTTTCAGACTATATGTATGATTTAATATGACACTTTTGAAGAATTTTATGCTCGTATATATATGATATTTTGAATTCCTATTTTAATTTGGGTGAGCAAATTTCGGAAGTGGGAACTATTAAGAAATGTTTCTGGTCTCTCCCATCTTGTTTTATTGCAAAAGTTACTGGCTTTAACTCTTTGGGAATTCTTGATAAAATTAGGCTAGAAGAGCTCGTAGGTGATCTCCAAACTTATTAATTAGACATGTTCTCCGAAACTAAAAAGAAAAAAGGAATATCTTTAACAGCTAAATAAAAAAAGAGAAGATTTTTTACTCCGATTCTAAAATCTAATCATGATGATCTTGTCTTGTTTGCTTAAAAATTCAAAAAGTTTCTCAAATTAAAAAAATCAAAATTCATACAAATTGGAAAATAAAAATTAGAGATAAACAAAAATTTCAAAGTGGGTAAGAATTTTAATGAGAATGATCAAAAGAAAGATGGAGGTGAAAATCCTAAGAAAGTTAAATCGGAGAGGTGTTATGAGTATGAGGGGAAAGGTCACAAAGTCCATGAAAATTTCACTAGGCTTAAGCGACAGGGAAAAGGAAAAGCCGCCTAAAATGTCACTCTAAGTGATAGTGATGTTAAATTGGTGGATTCAAGGGACGAATCCCCACATAAACATAACTTTTGCGCGTTCATGGCTACTCACGTTGGCACTTTAAGCAAATCTCACACCAATGAGGATGCTTCTAAATTTGATAACCTTAACAATGAGTCAATTCATTCTGTAGAGTTTGAGGGTTATGATTTGAGTGAGGGATAAAGTCATCTCTAATATGCATACTCCGAAGTTTTCACCGAGTCATTAAAAACTAAAAGACAAAATAAAAATTTGACTCTTAGGGTGTTATCTCTAGAGAAGGAGTTGAAAGTTTCAAGAGAGAGTGAGACCTCAGTTAGAATATCTTTGATTGAGCAACTTGATTTGGTGGGTAGGGAAAATATTGTCTTGGACAACAAAGTGACCAGTCTCACGAGAAATCTTCAAGCATCATAGCAGACTTGTGAGAAACTTGAAGCCCATGTTTCCCAACTCAAGAAATATCTCGAACGTGCTCGAAAGGTTAAAATCATGTTAGAGGACACATCCAAAAAAGTTTAAAAGATATTCCTAAGTCCCTCTCTTGGTTTTCAAGAGAGGCAAATCATAGTTTACCAGTATGCATCCACTTCCAATACCGCACCATAACCGGTTGCCGAGTTTGTGTTAGATCCTTACGGGCTTCCACCTAACCCACCAAGGAGAACTAGACTAGGTGTTTTAACCAAGGTCCAGCCAAATAAATCAATATTAGTACCTATTGAAAATGAAGAGGTCACCCTAGGGAGCTTTGTTTCAAATTAGAAAGAGTCTTTCACACACATGATCCCACACAACATTGCTAGTGTTAGAGAGAAAGTTGAGTTTCTAGTCAATACTTCTAAATATTTAATGGAATAATTTCAAAGGATGTATATGACTTTTGAAAACACTTCCAACAAAATGACTAGTGCTAAAAATAATAAGGGTTAGAAAGGGGATACCACAACTTAGGTTATGAAATCGGACTTGGTTGAAGAAGAGGTTGGTAGATTTGATTTTTCTCACATAGTTACTTTACACACACATAATATCAAACTCCTTCTAGGTAGTGAGGTTTTCTCTCACATGTGAGTATTTTTTATTTTGCGCCATAGACCATGTGTGATTGCATGTTATTCATTTATATATGTGGAACATTTTCTTCAAGTCTTGGATTTTTAATAACAAAATTTATTAGATATCCTTGATTAGATGTGTATCATTTTCTTTTTAGAAACAATTCAAAATATTCAAAAAGATTTTATTTTGATAATTACAAAAGTAATTTGTGTTTTGTTTTACACTGTATATGGATGTGCATTTATATTTTTCGAATCATAATTTCATTTCATCCATTCACACGACTTAATCATGGTGTTACTATACTTGGCTACGTTTTTTTAGGCTTAATAATGCATGTTTATCATTGCGTCATTCACTTTTGATTACTTCCTCTATGCTAGACTCATTATATCGCCTTGATTGCAAACATGGGCAAACTTTTGAAAATTAAACTTTCTTGTCATATATTGAATAAGATGTTCTCATATCAATCGTACTTAATAACGAACCAAATGTATTAGGAACAAATTGTGCATACAAAAACCATTGCCCGAATTTTATATGAAAAAATTGATTGATATATGTTTAAGAAATAGAAAGGGGTTTTGAAAGAAACAATCTTATTTTCATTAAAAGACGCCATTGGAAATGTCCGAAAAGATTTATTCAGGACATAAAAACATAAGTGCCATGGCTAATTTTATTTCACTGATGCTTCATTAAAATTTAAGAATATGATTCCTTCCAAAAATTTGAGGGTTTATACTTAAACTGTTAGATTTTGAGACTTTTATAAGTTGAAGATCTACGAGTTTGCACTATAAAATTCCTTAAAAATATTAAATAGTTTGGCGTTATTAATTTGAGAAGCACTGAAATTAAGGACATTTTATATGAATTAAGTAAATTTCACTTTGTTCAATTTTTTTCAAAAAAGGTTTGATCGAGTTCTTTCTTTAGGAGTGTCCCGTGGACATCGTGCACTGTCGCTTCGTATGCCTATGTTCACTTTCCCACGCATTAAGCTCACACCCTTCATTTTATTTCCATAATTCGAATGTTTTCATGCTATTACATGGTGTGTTTGTTTGTACATATATATATATATAAAGGATCTCATGCATACCCTTCGTGCAGACCATTTTTTTTAAATAGTAAAAAAAATAATTTTGTCCTGATTTTTTTTATAATTTTTAAACATTTCAGTAGGACCATGAAAAAATAATCAACTCAAAATGAAATGTTTTGCTATTTTAAAAAAATCGATCAAACTTTATCAGTTTTTAAGTTGTTAAAAACTGACAATTTTGAGTTGGATATTTTTTACAGTCCTAATGAAATTTTTAAAAACCATAAAAAAATTAGCTCAAAAATATTTTTTTTACTATTTTATCAAAAATGGTCCGCACCAGCGGTATGCAAACTGTGGTATGCATGAGAACCTCTCTCTCTCTCTCTCTCTCTCTCTCTCTCTCTCTCTCTATATATATATATATATATATATATACACACTCAAAAATTTCATCGCATATGTTTAATTGTCTATACTTTCTGATGATATTTTCAATATGTATGCTTGTGAAGATAACTTTTCAGGTTTAGCTTCTAACTCTCTGTCTATTACGGACAAAAAGGTGGAGAACATATTACGAGGGAGTTTTGTGTTGTTTAAACTCCACGCGTCATAGTATTTTCTTTATTTAATGTGTTTAGATCATTTTTCGCATTGATGATATCATGGAGTACATGACGGATATCTTCAATTGAGATAAAGTTGCAATTGTCTTTTCCTTTTCAGGTTTGGGAGGGACATTAGTTGAACTTGTATTAGGAATTATTTTTTTAGTTCTGTGTTTTGTACCGGAAGCCAAATGGGGAGATTCGTAAGAGCAAAAATTATGATTTCTCAATGTGTTTTAGTTTAGAATTTTCCATTACATGCCACTAAACCATCATATACATTCTGAAGGCTTCAATTTAAGATAATTTAGTGACCGAATGCGACAATCAAAGATCAAAGAGTTAATTTCATCACTACAACATACGAAGAAGTTATATGAGGTTGATTATGTGTAAACATTATACTGACGGGTATTTTACAAGTGTTTGAAACATAAAATATTTTCAAAATGAATTTTAAGGCATCTCGTTAGAACGAGCTACTTAAGTTCATTCAAATGAGGTACTTTAACTCGTTCGATATCAGATGCTTGAACGAAACTTCAAACAAACCTTTCTCCTCATTGTGTTGGAATGCTATTCGATCTCTCCTTCGATGTATTTTAAACGAATTTTCATAGGTTGTTTGAACGAGGTACAATTTGTTCAAACAAGCCTGCAAAAAATATTTTTTTACTTGGCTTCAAATGCTGTCTTTTCAGGTACATCACTTGGAGATTTTTCTCACTACATAAGAGGTATAAACTTTCATTTCTTTGTAATCATTTTTACACTTATTTTGTGATTGCACTTTGGTTTTCCAAATCCAAAACCCTTGGATGTTTTTTGATCACTTTATCAAATATCGAGGAAGACATCATATGGTCATATCCATGTGGTGTTGATTCTTTCCAGTTCAAGATAAGAAAGGAGTTTTATGAGGCTGATCGGTGGACAATGAGGCAGTGGAACTTGTTGTGGAGCATTATTGGATCTACACCTCTTTTTGTTATCAACAAGGAAGGATACTTAAATATGATACTTAGTGGAGCCTAATTTTGTTTGTCTGTGTTGTGTAGGATTGTAATACCTTAGTTGTTACAGTGCTAATAAAGGATTTTTCTCAAAAAGGTTTTTTCCTCACATCTTGTGTTGTGGTTTGTGTGATTAAATTTATATTCAATATCTTGTATGTTTAGTTTCACCAAATTAATCAAGATAAATTGGATTAAATATTGAATTTTGATTGTTTATGACCTAATTTATGGATTTTACATTTTGACCATATAACTAGATCGCTCTACACATTTTTTAAATTTCTATGAGAGCTTATTTCTTCAAGTTATTTAAAAGAATCCCGGTGGTTATATGGAGAATTCGTATAATAGGCCACCTTTGTTTGAGGGCATGAATTATGCCTTTTGGAAAGATCAAATGAGATCGTTTCGAAAATTGATTGATGAGCGTGTATGGCTTGTTATTGGAAAGAGGTGGAGTCCTCCTACTCTCACTAATGAAAAATTCATTAGTCTCAATCCAGTGACAACTTTGATTGAAGGTGATTTTAGAATGAGTAATTTTAACTCTTGAAGTTTGAATGCTATTTTTTGGGCCATCACACCCGATGAACTTCATTGAATCATGACGTGTACGACGTCTAATGAAGCTTGGGATATCCTCTAGCTCACATATGAGGGTACCAATGCTCTAAAAGCTCCTAAGCTTCAAAATCTCACCACACAATTTGAAACTATACACGTTCTTGAATAAAAATTTTTTGATGAATTTAAGCTCGTATATCTGATATTGTGAATTCTTATTTTAATTTAAATGAGCGAATTTCGAAAAGGATGGTTGTTAAGAAAATTTTGAGGTCTCTCTTGTATCGTTTTAAGGCAAAAATTACCGTCCTTAACTCTTTGGGAATTCTAGACACAATTAGGATAGAAAAGTTTGTAGGTGATCTCCAAATTTATGAATTAGACATGTTCCCCATAATCTAAAAGAAAGAATGGAACATACTTAAAAGCTAAATAAAAAAGATAAGTTTTTTTACTTCGATTCTAAAATTAATCATGATTATCTTGTTCTGTTTGTTAAAAATTCAAAAAGTTTCGCAAATTCAAAAATCAAAATTCATCCAAATTGGAATATGAATTTTTTGAGAAAAATAAAATTTCAAAGAGGGTAAGGATTTTAATGCGAATGATCAAAACAATGATAGAGGTGAAAATCCCAAGAATGTTGAATCAGAGAGGTGTCATGAGTGCGAGTAAAAATGTCACAAAGGCCATGGATGTCCCACTAGTTTTGAGAGACATGGCAAAAGCAAAGACACTTATAATGTCACTCTAAGTGATAGTGATATTGAGTCAGTAGATTTCGAGAATGAATCACTGCATGAATGCAACTTTTGTGCATTCAAGGCTAGTCACGTTAGCACTTCAAGTACTTTTCACACTGATTCGTCTCGAATGTTGCATTTAATTACCCTCTACACTTATGCATTTTAACACCCTCAGGAACCTAAATCCCTATGTTTATGCTCGTTAACTAGATAATCTCCATTTTATATGTTTATATGTTCTATGAGTTATAATTGATCTTGTGTAGGTATTACGGTGCTTAGTGTGAAGTTCAATACCGTTTGTGGATGTTTCGTCGACAATCGCACTTGTAGGGGAATTTTATTCATTTCACAATTTGGGAGTTTTGCCCAATATCTTGACAAAATATGAAGCCCTCTGAATAAGCTTCGTGTGGCCACTTTCGGTGTGCGATTACGAGTCATAACGAAGAAGTTACGAAACGTTAAGCGGAAGAGGAATTACACCAAAACCACAAGACCAAAGAGCTGCTCAAAATAGGGTACCGGTCGACTGAACCTGAGCCACCGATCGACCAGTATTTCAGGAAAAAAAACCTACGAACCAAGACATTAACTTTTTCCCCGACATGCCGTCGACCGACAACTTGGTTGTGGTCGACCGGCCTTTACAGATTTTTGGCACTTTCTCTATTTTTATTTCTTTTTATTTTATATTATTTCTTACTTACTATATAAACGATTTTAGGTTTGTTTTGTAGTGTATCTTTGATTTTGTTTAGTTTTTAGGTTTTATTGTTGGGAGCCACCCTCTCCTTCACCTCTTAGGGTTGAAACCCATTTATGTAAGTAGTTTTTACTATTCATTATATTTTTCACTTGTTTTATGTTTTCTCTCCTTTATTTCTTGATTTGTCACTTATTTACTTGCCTTGCATTTAACTGTTGTTGTTTAATTAGTTATTTTCTATGGTTAATTAGATTTATTTCTTGCTTTAATTATGTATTGTAGCTAGTTTAAGGGTCGGGGTCATATTTTCGCCATTACTGAGTCTCTACCTTGGAAATCTAGGCTTCGATTCAAAACGCGTTTAATTGAAACCTCGTGTATTAAAGTTGTAAACTTATGTGTTTAACTTTATTTGTTATGCGACATTAGTGTTTAAAGCAATAATTCGATTTTAATTCGTGTATGACCATTTTCGATTAATTGATTGATCTTTCATTGTTTAATTAATTTTCTACGTGTTTGGTCTTTATAACTAATTGAGTATGCTTAGTTAAATATTTTCGAACCGAAATCCTTTTTACGCATTGTTTAATCCTTGGCGAGGATGTGGCCCTAATTCCATTTTATCTTTCTCGTCTAGTTTTAATTAGCGTAATTAACTTCCCCCCCCCCCCCCTTTTAAACCATCATCACCTTTCACACTTTTATTTCGAAAATAATAAATCAATGAAATTCTGCTAAACATTCCCTATGGATTTTTGATACCCAGACCGGCCATTATATTCCCGTAAAGAGTGTAGTCATAGTTTAGGTTTTTTTGCATTGTTGTCGGAAGTCGATAACAATGATTTGCGTATCTACATAGATGCACGGTTTCTGCCATATCAAAATGGTGTCGTTGTCGTGGAGTGTTTGTTATAGATTGTAATTCTTTTGTTATTTCCTAATATTCATTTTTTTAATATTTGTATTCGTTGTTTTCCATTTATTTTTTACTTGTGCTAAATTGTTTTGAGAATCTTTAAATTTTGGTGCTTGTCACATTTTTGAATTGCCTAATTTGAAGTGTCTTGCTATAATTCCTTAGATAACCTTAATTATTGTGAGAATAGTTTTCCATATTTACACTCCCAAAACTATGCGAGAATGCGTACAAATTCTTGAAAATGAAAGGCTTGAGCATAAAATCAAGAATTTAGAAGTAGTCCTTCATCGCCTTAGGAATGTAATTTAGAAAGCGAGGAATTGTCTAGCCATGAGAAAAACTCCCAAAAAGATGTCATGTCTTCTTGTTAGTTTGATCATAAGTTAGATTTCAAGGAATTTAATGACAAATCCGAGAGTCTTAAAGCTTTGTCTTTAGAAATAAATACCCAACTCGATGAGATCGTTTTTTCTTCACAAAGGTCGGTTGAGGTTGAAACTTGCATTTCACCTCCACCCCTTTTTGAGGAAGAAATCATTGAGAGTGATCTAAGACCTTTTGAATTTTAACCTCTTATCAATTCTACCAATTACATTAATTTCGATGGTACTTCCTTTTCTTTGTTCCCTTCTATTACCGAACCATTAAATTTATCACAAGAAACAGTTGAGAATCTTGAGGACTTTGACCCAATTCTTGAATGGGATTGTTATTTTGAGATACTTAATCTTATGGGATATTCACTTGCACTTTCCCTACCTCTCCTTCCAATTCAAAAACATTGGGGATGTGATTTTAATTTTTTCGAGATCAATGTGATCTTGTCACACTTAGTATCCAAACTCCCTATCACCCCAATAAAAAATTTAATTGGTGATGGTTCATTTCTTACGGATTAAACATGCCTTCCGTTGTTCAAATGGAATTCTTATTTTTTCGAGAGGCATGCACTCGGGTGAGGGTATACCATTAATCCCTCAAACTCAAATCGTATTTTAGGTGGACCCTCAAAAATTTCAACTTCTAGTGATTAGTTAGTTAGAAGTTAAAATTGTAGGTTGTAAATAATTAGTTTTTCTTTCTTTTTAATTTTAATCTAGTGTAATTAGTTATAGTTTTTGTCATTCTTTTTTGTTTTTCTTGGTTCTAACATGTTTTGTAGATTCAATGGACTGGTACTTATTTGGGATTGCTCCATTTTTGGTAATATCTTTATTTTCCTCTATTTATATTGTGTTCTTGATTTGCATTCACGACAATGGAACATTTAAGTTATGGAGTGTGGGACATTCAATCCATTCTTTGGAAGTTTCATTGATTTGATCACATGTTCTATTAAACATGCTTTTTTGTAAAAAATTTAAAATTTTCAAAAATATTTTCTTTCTTTTTTCTCCTTTCTTTGGCATTTTGCCTTTGTTTTTGATGATAAATTTTAATAAATGTCTGATCCAATAGACAATTCATTGATGCATGTTATCGATTTTAGAAGTTATTATAATTTAGTCCTCATATCATTGATATTATAAATAACTTCATGAATTAAACTTTAATCCCATGACCACATGCACTTTTATTGTTCTAATGATTTGGTTTAAGGCATTTATAACTTGGTTATCTTTGTTGCATTGTATTTACTTACACCGAGTGATATTTGTACTTTTCGTCATTTGTGAGTATTTATACACTACTCTTTCCTCCTTAAAAACATTAAAGTCATCCGTAATCGTTCTATTCTTTAATTGAATGTTCATTTATGAAATGTGTTACTTAATCATGATTTTCAAAGTTGTTTTGACTCGAGAATTGCGTAAATTTTGGGAAATGATCATATATTGATCCAAAAACTAGACTATATCTAATTATTGATCACAGATAAATATATAAAGTAGAGAGACATAAAATATTTTTAAAGTGGTTCTGCTAAAGCGAAAAGCCTACGTCCACTGTCGTGTATTGCCTTGCGTTTGTTCTGTTGTCTCCCGTCCCCTTGGATGTAGGAATTATTATCTATTTATATCCCCTGAGCGTGTACAAGATTTAGAATATTCAAGGATGGAATACCTTTTTCAAATAGGCATTTACATTAGTATAATGTTCATAATGTATACAACTGTTGGAGCTTTGTTGACTACGTTGATCGGTCTTATGTTATATGTTGGTTAGGTTTCTACTTGTTGGTCGGCATTCTCGGACTTAGTTGGGTAATAATCCTTGCTGACTAGGACCGATGCCACGATAGATGACACATGCCCATTTCTGATTAGTGCACGTAATAGGATAATTTTTGGTATCAATAGAAGCCCCCAATATTTCATGCTTGAGGTTTTTTGTGAGAGTATGGAACATTTAGCTCTTAAAGTTTCTCGGGCAACAATCCTTTTTCTTGGTAGAATGTGTGGCACCCCGCCTAATTAAATACCGAGCCATCACTCCTTTATTAAATTAAAATCAAGATGAACAGTTGGTTCATTCTTTGCATCATTGTCGTCAAAATAAAATTTCCAATTTAAACACCCTAAATAATTAAGCTAAGTGTCAAAACCATTTTTTAGACATTACTTTCCAAATTTTAATTTTATAAACCAACATTTAAAACTTTACATAATTCACAATTTAAAGAATCACACAACAATTATCCTGTAACTTATAATCCCAAAGAGTTAAACATTCAACAAATAAATCCCAACATTAAAACTTAAAGGAAAACATTAGCACTGTAATAAAAAATCCAAAGTGTAAATACTGGAAATAAATGAATTACAATATCCAACAAAACAACTGAATAATGGAAAATGGCGACACATGCCCAACTGATAAAATAAATGCTAGGAGTGGAATCTATAAATGAGGTCAACTCCCACCTAAGCTGCAGCGCATTCCTTCCAAAGGATCCTATGCAAGACGCCCATGTGGCTGGGCACCTGTAATATATACATATATATACAAGAGAGAAAAAGATGGAAACGTGTCAGAGCCCGATTGTAAAAACGATTTAAAAATTTTTTAGAAAGTATTTAAAATGTTTACTGGCCAATGCAACAACATATTAGTGCGACACTCCCTTGAGAAATTCTCACCTCTCTTCTAATATGCACGCCTATTGCACTAACCTTCCCAACGGTTTAACTTATCTTATCTTAGGTTCCTCATAAGATTAAACTGACAAATTCAATTGTTTAAGAGGTTCATTTCATTTAACAACAAAGTTCTCCTTTAACCTTATTTACTAATAAAGTCTCTCCTCAATATATTATAATTTTCAAACACTTAGTCCCAAATTGAATTAATTATTCATTTCTTTCTTACCATAAGCACAATAGGTAGTTCCCAAATTTCCATAATAAAAATATATATATTAAATACTCATATAATATATATATTCTAACGGCACCCCACATAAAAATTATGGTGCGGGCATACTCTGCTATCCAATCCCCGTATCACTCGTACTAAGGGAAATATAAGTGCGAAAGCATAGATTCCAGGTCTCTAAGAGGTCAGTACATGCCCTCACGTCTCTTAGGACCGTCTGAACTATCGATTCGATAGCCTATACCGAAGGATTTCTATCTTCTAGGGTACGAGTTAATATCCCCCATAAAGGTCCCATCGAGATAAGATTGTCCCAGAGCGGTAACCTAAGGGATAGCAAGTAGCGCGGGCATGATTTCACACGTATATAGTATATGCATAAACACAGCAATATAAATATACTACTATTACCATATCAAATTTAGGTACATCTCATAACCCATAATTATGACATTTGTCCTTATTACTCGTTAATTAGTTATCACGTATAACGTTTGCTTCTTATTTTAATTTGTGGGATTATTCCAACTTATTAAGTAACACTCGTGAATTTCTATACTCCAAAGTATAATTTTAGTAGGTACTCATTTATTTTCCCAACGTAACTATCTTACGCCTCTCTTCTTTAATACATAGTTCCATCACCCCTTATATGTAAACATCCTCGAAAATGCCAATATCGTCTTACATTAAAGGCTTCATATTTTTAATAAGTCTTACTGGTCTTCTTTATCTCCCAAAATATTTTATTAAGGATGTCCAAAGATTATTCCTCATTTAAATTGAATTCACCTATTTAGAAGGGAAAAATAATTCTGCCAGGAGGAGTCGATCGATCGAGGGCAGGTGTTCGATCGATCGAACCATCGATCGATCGATGATCTATGATCGATCGATCGATCAAGCAAGTATGGCTAATTCTGTAGAAATCCAGTTACGGCTTCTATCATCCAACCTCATCCAAATCCGGATTTTTAACACCCAAACTCCCAGAAATTTGTACTACAACCATTATAAACCCAAACTAGCAATCTTCTACGTAAAGCATGTGAATTTTCATCAATATCCATGAATTAAAGGGCCAAAACTTATATAAATCTCATGAACCCTAGAAATTTCTTTAAATTTGTTCTAATCAACCTTTTCAAGAATTTCTACTTCTAATGCATCATAAATCCGTGGTTCAACCTCTACATATGAAGGATATTTCCAGATTATCATTTATA
The DNA here is from genome assembly GCA_949130495.1 of Sambucus nigra. Classification (NCBI taxonomy): domain Eukaryota; kingdom Viridiplantae; phylum Streptophyta; class Magnoliopsida; order Dipsacales; family Adoxaceae; genus Sambucus; species Sambucus nigra. The sequence continues at coordinate 678,907,836 of OX422210.1, read as the reverse complement.
TCATTACTACATGCAATTTTCCTATCTCCAACATGGGCTTTCTTCTATGAAACTCATCCTAATCAACCCTAGACTAACATGAATGATGCATTAACGAAATTAAGCAAGATAAATACTTGCCTGGAAATATTTGGTCTTTGATTTGTGCTGAAATCAGCGTGGTTATAATCCTTGCGACGTGATCTATAGTTTGGCGGCCACGGCGGCGCAAACGGAGTAGTTTTCGGCCTAGAATTCCTTGGCAAGCTCTCTCTTTCCCTCTCCTATGTCCTTCACTTGTATTTGGTTGAGTTAACCCTAGAAGACAACCCTAGGCATATGATATATCCCTTGCAAATTCGTGGGTTTAATTACCCAAAATTACAAAATGTCCAAAATGCCCTCCCGGGGTATTAATTAAGCCTAAAAATACCCCGAGACCCAAACTAAATCCCTAGGTACACTTTTCTGACTATCTCGACCCTTCCGGACACTTTGGTGTACTCAAAACGACCATACGAGCAACTTATAATATATTCACTTTTATTAATCGATATTTAATCCCGACACGACAAGGCGCATCCCGACGTAAATTTCCAAAATTGTCATTTTATTCACTCGTAACATTTAGTAGAACCAATATCATATATTACTTTGCTCATTAGTAATATTCAACAAGTTTCCCATACTTACTAACTCAAATCGCGTTAGTAATTATTAAAAATAATTAATTCCCGAATTTATATTAAATTAATAACTCACATTAAATTTAATAAATCCCAAATTTAGAAAGCATAAAAATACGGGGTATTACAGGATGCCGACTTCCCATACTTGCAAAATTATTGATTTATTTGGTGGCACATAACATGGATGGCATTTCTGCAATTATCTCCTATTTTAACGAATCATTTTTGGGCAAATGTGTCTTTTTTGGCTTTAGCCTCCAACAGTTCAATTGATGCTTCCTTTAATCATTACCTTCACCAGGTTTTGAGGTAATATATAAAAAGACGGAACAACCATGATTGTCTCTTACCTAATATTTTTCTGAGTTTCTTGATGTTATCTCTTTGAGCTATCTGTGCGATTGTTTCCCCTATTCTTCAGTTCTTGTTGAATCCTTAAATTCTTGTAAGAATCTTCTCTCTTTTCTTTTTCTTCATCTTCGAATATGGTTTATTCTGTAAATTCTCTAGAGGAATTTAGGAATGAATGGAACATCCCTTCATGGGTTGAGTTGGAGTTTCCCAATCTTCCTACAGACCTTTTTTCTTTACTTGAGGGCCATTGGTTCCCTTATATTTTTCTTACTGAGTAGGGGTTCACTTTTCCCCCAAACCCATTTTGTCTCGAGCTTTGCCAGTATTTTGATATCGTCGTCGATTGATTGGAGAATGGTTAATGAGGTTTATAGATTAAATAAACTCCATGGGACCCATATAGGTATTTTAAAAATCATGTTTTTTTATAAATGGGTCACAAGTGATACTACTTACTATTTGAAAACTAGGGCTGTGAATAGAGCTCTAGTTGTTAACCTTCCCAATTCCAATAAATATTATTTTGACCATGGGGTAATTGTCAAAAATTGGCAACATGCTCCCATGACTGGGAATGCTGAGTACCAGGGGCCCAGATGCCCACAATATGGCAATGGGATAGGTTGCAATGATTTCATATAACTTTACTTGCTCATTCTATTAACTGCTGATATTAATTTTTACCTTGTTAATTTTGGTTACAGTTGATTGAAAGAGGAAATGTCCCAAGGAGAGTGATATCAACCTTAGGGAGTTGAAGTTTATCTGGGGTATTTATCAGAAAGTTGGGAAAGAGCACACTAGGTCGGCTTTATATCTGCTGTAGTATAGGAATACCATTACTTCCTTTGTTGCTCACCCAATTCTTGTTGTTACTTCTCCCTTGATTAATCTTGATCAAGACTCTATTTCTACATCCTCTTCCACTACATCTGGTAGTGGTCAACTTACTGTTGCCCCCTCTTCCTCTCTAGATTTAGACCTTCCTCTTACTATAGCCATGGTAAAGAGAAAGTTCCCTAATATTTGGGGTGATATTAATGCCATTGGCTCATTTAAACAGCCTGTTGATGGGGCCAAGAGTAAGGAGGATGTTAGGGAGAATCCCCCAACTAAGAAAGTTGATGAAAGACATCGCAGTCGCTTAAAGAGGGGGCTTCCTTCTAGGTTAGCTGAAGGATCTTCAGTTAGCACCAACTAATAAGAGTTGGTCGATTTATCTGATTCTGGTTCACCGGTGGCCATTGGCCAGATAATTAATAATGGCATGTACATTACCGAACCACATGGGTGCTACTTCTACAATACCCCGAAGAAATGCTTCAAGGATGGATGGTCGATAACCCTTGCTCAGGTCGGGACTCCCCAATATTCTGAATTATTTCTCGGACATGATCTTGGTTCTCCTCCCAACATAGATGAGGAGGATGAGGATAAGGATGATTGAGGGTCAGATGAATCTACCCTCTCTATAGGCTCTATCGACCACCTCTAAACTGCTGTAGTTGACTCTTCAGTCCTTCCTGCTGGTGACCAATCTACTCTACCTACTCCTGCTTCCAATTCTGCGGAGTCTGCTTCTGATAAAAAGAAGGTGTAGATTCGCACAACGAGAATCTTTTGTTATTTTTTTTATTTGTAATTTCCCTTTTATTCCATGTACTTGCAATTGACATTTTATTATTGAAAAGGAATATTTCTTCACACTTGCCTTCTTCTTTTGTTGTTGATTATAAAATTTTCTTGCTCTATATATTCATAGATAAACTGAATCTATTCTCTTCAACTGACTCTGAGCTTCTTCGAAGATGCAATGATCTCTTCAAGGTTGTCCATTTGACTATGATCGAGGAAGAATTATCCAAGTTAATCGGGGAAGTTTTTTTTATCAGGCCAGAGAAGCCTATCTTTATTTAAAGTGTCTTCTTGATCGAGCAGTGTCCAACAATTTAGCTTATTACGATAAGATTAAAGAGCTGCAAGAATATCATAAGGAGGCCAAGGGTCTTTTGCATGACGATTATGAGAAAAAGTACAAAGCTCTAAGTGATGGTTAGGGCTTTGAGCAAGAATTGGAGAAATATGCTTCTTACTTCAGGAGGAAAGAATTTTTACTTAATCGTGAAGTGGAGGAAGCTAGAGCAATTGCCAAGCTGCTGGAGGAAGAGAACAATAAGCTTGAGGGATGAATTGAATGCACTAAAGACTTCCTCTTCCACTACTGATGCTACTGACGAAGGAGTGCATTTTCTAAAAATTAAAAATGCTAGGTTGAAGGAAGAAGTGGAGGTACTGAAGAAAATTAAGCCTTTTTCATCTTCTCAAGCAAAACTAAACCTGAAAGAGCTACTAAAGATGAGGCTAAGACCCAGCAAAAACTTGCTAACCAGGCTGATCAACTGAAAGTGAAGAATTTGGCTCGTGTGGACATATCCCAAAAACTTCAGACCCAAGCCGAGCTACTTGCTACTCAGTCTACTCAATTACAAATCAAAGATGGAGTGCTGAAGAAGTTGCATCATCGGGTTGAGAGGCTAACCTTCCAATTTCATAAAAAGCCTAGGGATATCTGGATTGAGGGATATAATAAAGCTCTAGGTCATTTTGATGAGCATTTTAAGCAAGCTCAGAATAAGGTATACAAGTGGGGTTGGACCAACTTCTTAACAGTGATGAAAGTGGATCCAAACAACCCTCTTTGGAACTGGTATGGTCCTGGTTTATTAAACTATAAATATCCCCCCTTAAGTTGGATGTTGATTGGATTCCTGCCGACACGATCCCCAGTCCCTGATTTCAAAATATTTAGGGGACTACGACGTTCATGATGAGCTTCAGATTGTTCATCCTCCTCATTTGTTAAATCATTCGAGCAGCAGGAATAGAAGAATGCTCTAGAACTTCAACTTTAACAATTCTCTTTACACCTGGGATGATCCTACATGAGGCTTGGAAATAGTTTCTAGTTCTTCTAAGGCTGAGGGGAAACCTCCCTTGGAATAAAATTCATTCATGTAATTCAGTTATGAGCAAAATTATGTAATGAATATTCAAATGATTGAAATATATTTAACCAACTTATCTCGTTAATCTGTGAATATGAATGTTTTCTTCATAGAAATGGCTTCTTCTTTTTTATTAGTTCTATTGACACACTTAAGCTTTTGCTTAATTTTAGCATCAATTACCAATGAATACGTAAGTTCTATTAGTACACTTTGGATTAAAATCCAAGTTTGTAACTAATTACTCATGTGTCTCTATAGGTTTCACTAATGCACCTAAATTTTTAGGTTTTCTTCATTAGTTACTAGTGGTGTAACCAGGTGTATATGGAATATGTGTCTACATTCCTTTTTAGGAATGTTCACAATGTTCTTCCTTTATTTTATCCAGTAGGATAAAGATCTTGTTTTATCCTTGTCTTTATTGACCAAGCTTCTTGAAAATTTAATATCCTATTTCACTTGGGTTTATGTCTATTGCCTATCAATTTTTTCTTCTGCCGAGCAACTTCTTACTTATGCCGACCAATGGTATGTTTATTATTTGTCAAAGATCCTTGTTCCGAGCAACTGTTTGAAGTTTTTCTTTCAACTTTTAACATTCACTGACTAAGTATATAGTAGTGCATAGCACTAGTACTCCCAAAAATAATATCAAAATAAAATTGGAGGGAATCATTATTTTATTGATACTAAAAATTGATAATGAGTACAATTGATTACATCATTGGTAATACTTTCAAAGGTGCTCAGCATGCAATGGATTCTTGAATTCTTCTCCTTCTAAAGTCTCGATTTTGTAGGTTCATGGTCGAACAACTACTGAAATACGATATGACCCATGCCAATTGGCCTCAAGTTTATTGTTTTTGTGGATGACCTTTTTTTATCACATAATCTCCTTCCTTTAGGCTGGTTTGCTTCATCCTTTTGTTAAAAAAATGGGTAGTTCATTGCTGGTAAGCTGTGTTTCTCAAGGCAGCATCTTCATATACTTTTTTCAGCATGTCCAAATCTAGTCTTCACATTAAATCACTTACAAAAGAGTTAAAATTCAGCACTCTATGGGATGGAAGACCCAATTCAGCAGGTATCACTACCTCAGTCCCAAATGCCAGCATATAAGGAGATTCTCCAGTAGAAGTCCTTAGAGTTGTTTGGTATGCCCATAGAACATAGTGCAACTCATTGATCCAGTTTCCCTTGGCATCATCAAGTCTTCTTTTAAACCCATTGAGCAGAGTTCTATTTGTAACTTCAGTTTATCCATTGCTCCGAGGATAACCTGGAGTAGAGTGTAGCTTCTGGATATTGGAATGAGCATAGTAGGCAGCAAATTCTTTATTGTCAAACTGTGTGCCATAGTTGGTGATAAAGGCATAGAGCAACCCATATCTACAAATGATGTTGTTCCAAACTAATTGGTAGACCTTCGATTAGGCATAAATTCTTTTGATTTATGCCCTTAATTTAGAGGCTTTTATCACCAAATACAATGTAAAATGCATTGATTTATCTCATATCTTTGCTACTGACATTTCCTATATAGTGCACCGAGTTTCATGTATTCTTCTTGCATGTTACAAGTATTTTATATAAGTGAATAGAAGAGGAAACTAAAAATTGAGAAACTAAGAACGAAAAAAAATAAAGAAAGCCAGAGGGCAAAAGAGTAATTTTACATATGGAATTCGGACCAGGAACCAAAATGAAAGTTGAAGACCTCGATCTAAAATCATGTAGGAATGAACAACATCCAAATTCGAGTCCTGGATCAAAAGTTACGAAGTTTCAAAATTGAGAGAAAATCACAAGAAGAGCAGGAAGAAAGCTATCATCGAAACGATTCGGTGTCAACCAAAAATGAACCGACCCGGTAAAGATAAAGTTCCTGTAAAGAGTGGACTGATCCAGGGTCAACCAAAAATGAACTGGTCCATAATCGTAAGATTTCCTACATAATCTGAACCGATCCGTTGGGAAGCTAAAACGAATCGGTCCAGTGTACCAAACCAAACCGATGACCCCAGACTGTATCGGTTCGATTGTTGATTTTCTGACTTATTCTTTTCAAAATTAGAGTTTACTTAGCTCAAACTCTTGTAAATCCGTAGGGCATTTATTCTAACTTATTACCAGACATTAGGGAGTTATCTTTTTGTAATTTTAGAGAGCTTTTGAAGCCAAGAACCCAAAGGAATTACTTTCTTCAACAATTGCTCAAGTTTTAGGCATTAATTCAAGATTTTTCTTCATTCCAAGTAAAAATTTATTTTTGCTTTCAATTATTTTCATATTTGTGTTTGATGATTCATAGAAATTAGGTTAAAGTTCCTCTTTACAAGTTTCATCCCATTTTTCACGCAATAATGAATTCATGAAATATAGATTTCTTGTTCAAGCATACTTTAGTCATGTCTATCTAGATTTCTAAGGGTTAGGGTGCATGAACCCAACCCAATGTGGTTTGCACGAATAAAAAATTAGTTGTTCGAATTAAATAATGATTGAATCGTGTTGTATAGTGATCACAAACGCCGTAGGTCTTTTAACCTCATTTGCCCTAGGTAACCGATGTGCTTAAGGATGTGACGCGCCTGTTTATTATTTTGATACCACTTTATTCTTGCTCTTGATTATGTATGATACGGGCTAGTACCCTCATATATGTAATGCTTAAGATTAATAAAGATCAATTTTAATCAATTATCTAATTCAAAAGCTAGTTTTATATTCGGTAAACATACTAGGGTTTGGGGGATTGTATTCCAACCAACTTTTATCATTCATAGTTAATCACCTGCAGTTGTTTTAATTTTGTGCACTTAGTATAGTTCGTAATTTTAATTTTTCTTGCATTTAGATAGTAGAATTCAATTCCAAAATTTATCACCTTTTCATTTTTTTTCTCGAATCAGTTTAGGGCTAGTCTCCTTTCCTTCGTCGTTGCGTTCAATCATCATAATTCCTTAAGGATCGATCTCGTCTTACCAGGTTTATTACTTATGCGACGGGCTTGCATTTGAGCCTATATAAGCACGCACTTTAGACACATTTTTAGTTGCGTTAAGTTTTTAGCTCCATTGTCGGGGAATTTAGGTAGTTTTTTGGGTTAGGTTGAATTAATCCAAAAATCGATTCCAAATCTTAAAAAGCCAAAAAAAATCAAAAATCCAAGAAAAAATTCTGAAAATTGAAAAGAAAAAAAATATAACATCTCTCAAAACTTGATGAGACTACCAATGTGTTTAAAGCGCGTGCTTATATAGGTTCAAGTGCAGGCCTATCATGTAAGTAATAAATTCAATAAGATAGGGTCGATCCTCAGGGAATTAGGAGGATTGCTCTTAATGACGAAGGAAAGGAGACTAACCCTAAATTGATTCGAGAAAAAAATGAAAAGGTGATAAATTTTGGAATTGAAATCTACTTTCTAAATGCAAACTAAAATTAAAATTACTTACTATGATAAATGCGCAAAATTAAAACTACTACATGTGATTAACTATGAATGATGAAAGTAGGTTGGAATACAATCCCCCAAATCCTAGTACGTTTACCGAATATAAAATTAGCATTTGAATTAGATAATTGATTAAACTCGGTCTTTATTAATATTAAGCATTATATATATGAGGGTATTATCCCGCATCATACATACTCAAGAGCAAGAACAAAGCGGTGTCGAAATAATAAACATGCGCATCGCATCCTTAAGCACCCCGGTTACCTATGGAAAACGAGGTTAAAAGACCTACAACGGTTTTGATCACTGCGCAACATGATTCAAACATTATTTAATTCCAAGAACTAATTTTTTATTCGTGCAAATTACATCGAGTTGGATTCATTCACCCCAACCCTTAGAAATCTAGCTAGACATGACTAAATTATGCTTGAACAAGAAATCTGTATTGCATGAATTCATAATTGCGGGAAAAATGGGACAAAACTTGTTAAGACGAATTTTAACCTAACTTCTATGAATCAAACACAATTATGAAAACAATTGAAAGTATGAAGAAAATATTACCTGGAATGAAGAAAAATCTTGAATTAATGCCTAAAACTTGAGCAATTGTTGAAGAAAGTAAATCCTTTGGGTTCTTGGCTTCAAAAGCTCTCTAAAACTTACAAAAAGAGAACTCCCAAATGTCTGGTAATATGTTATAATAAATACCCTATGGATTTACAAGAGCTTGAGCTAAGTACAACTCTAATTTTGGAAAGAATAAGTCAGAAAATCGACAGTCGAACCGATCTGGTCTGGGGTCATCGATTTGGTTTGGTACACCGGACCGATTCGTTTTATCTTCCCAACGGATCACTCCGACTTATGAAGGAAATCTTAATATTCCAGACCGATTCATTTTTGGTTGACCTCGGATCAATCCGCTCTTTACGGAAACTTTTTCTTTATCGGACCAGTTCGGCTTTGATTGACACCGGATCGGTTCGATGATAGCTTTCTTCCTGCTCTTCTTGTGATTTTCTCTCAACTTCGAAGCTTCATAACTTTTGATCGGGACTCAGATTTGGAAGTCGTTCATTCCTATGTGCTTGTAGACTCGAGATCTTCAACTTTCATTTAATTACTCATCCGTATTCCAGATATAAAATTACTATTTTTCCCTCTGACTTTCTTTCTTTTCTTTCTTGGTTTCTTGGTTTCTCGATTTTTAGTTTCCTCTTCTCTTCACTTATATAGAATACCTATAAAATGAAAAAAGAATATAAGAAACTTGATGCACTATATAGGAAATGTCAGTAGCAAAGATATGAGATAAATCAACTAATTTTACATTGTATCATGTGATAAAAGCCTCTCAATTAAGGGGATAAATCTTAAGAATTTATGCCTAATCAACCCCCCTAACTTAGAACTTTGATTGTCCCGAGCAATGTAAAAGAATAGATACAAGGCTCAACTCTTGAAAAATATTTTATTAGGATAAGATACCTCTTTCGTGAGCAAGAGATTTTATTTAGCGTATGCAACAAGCCATTAAACCCCTAGGTTACCTTAGTAGGACGAGTAGTGTCTCGTGAGGCTTTGCAGTGAATATACTCACAAAATTCGGTTTCGACTCAATAAAAATTTAAAAAACCTAAAAATTGTGCAGTTCAAATTTTTCTAAAAATAATCAGCATAATTTTCTAGTCTCAAGTCTCAATTTGTCGTGTGTATGTCCGAAGCCAAAAACTTAACCGCAAATTTCCACCGATTGATCATTACGTTACTTTTCAAAAATTCTTTTTCATTTCAAAATCTCACGTGATGCTCTCACAAATGAATCACTCGGATTGTGGTTATTTCTCTTGGTATGCGTGATATAAAGAGTAAATATAATGGATACAAATTCACGCATATAAATTTGAAAGACGAAATTTTTATGGTGGAATCTCATCATCGGATTACAGTTATTGGAAAACAGGAAACATTGTCTCTTATGCACACCAATTAATCTCGCATCTTATCTTTTTATGTCTTAGCTCTCCACGCAGTAATTAATTTTAAAATTCAGACTCGATTAGGACTTTTTTGGGTTTATAAGGTATATTGGGTAACTTTGGAAAAGGTTGGAAAATTTTCTTATGTTGTCCGTTAGTGCTTTTTCGGGCTTTTGCTCATTATCTTTTTTTTTTCTATTTTTTTCACATTTTGTCTTTTCTTGCTATATTTACTGAGCATTTTTTTTATTTCTTCCCCCTTTTTATTGCACTGTTTGGATTCAATTTTTGAATTTTCCTTTTTCACAATTTCGAGCTACATGGGTTTTTACGGGTTACAAATGAAATGGAAATTTTTTATTATCACAACTTTTTATGGCTAATTTTTTTAGGTAACAAACGAGGGCCTAACTTCATTTATCTGAATTACTAATTATATTACCATATGCGTCTCGAGATTAATTTAGACAACATCTCACACGTTTCCTGTAACTGCTCAAAATAAAGGAATTGATATCTTCAATGACTTGTTAAAACGCTGAAAATAACTTTGAGTTAACCATTAACTCGGATTGATTTTAAAAACTCAGAAAAATCGTTAGGCTCGAAATCTCACCGGGTTGGCTAATCTCCACACTTATTCGTAAAGTCATAAACCTTTGTTCATTTTCCATCTTTGGTCAATTTTGGCTTAGTGCATTTGATTTTTTCAATTTGAGACTTCAAACAAAATTTTGTGACATTTTTTAAAAATTTAAATTCTAATTTTTATTTATTTTGAAGAAAAATATTTATGTTTTTTTTTTCAAAATTTTCATTTTTTTTTTTGGAAATTTTTGAAATTTTCTATCTTTTTTGGTTTTTAGGCATTTCGAACTTTGTGAAAATTTTGAAGCGCATGCGTAGCCCCCCTAACTTAGACTTTTGCAATGTCCCGATGCAAAAGAACTAAAAGTTAAACTAAAAGAGAAGGCATAGAAAATAAATAAAATAGAAAATGCAGTAATAAAACAAGCAGGTATAAGAAACGAATAGATTGGCAAGTCAAAACTTCCATTACATAATCAGATTACAAGAATGTATAAACAACAAAATGGAAGAATTACACAAAACAACCAACTCAAAACATGCTACTGAGGGGGCGGGTGAGATGTGATGGGAGCATTCAGGTCATATGGGTCGTAAAAATAGCTCAGTGATGGCGCACCCATAACCATGTGATATAACTCAGGCAGAAGGCGATGCATCATGCTAGTATCACACTGGTAGGCCTGACGCTCCTCTTGGCAGTCAGCATTGTATTGATTGATGAACTCGTCGAATCACGATTCCAGCGTGGTGATGCTTCGATCAAACTCTGCGCCCGGTGGCTCAAAATCAAAATCCACCTCTTCATCTTACTCTTCATCCTCACCCTCTCCCATTTTAAAATCCATAGTCACTTATTCCTCCTCGTCATCGTCATCTTCTTCATCATCATCCTCATCATCTTCCTCCCTCCATGCACGTAGGATTTCCCTTTGCTTTTCACTTTTAGTGCGGGTTCCTTGTCCAATAGGATAGGGAAGGCGAAGAACCGCTGGGGGAGGAACAATGTCATCATCAACTAAGATATAAGTGATGAGTCGGGCATAAGGTAGAGGTATTGTACCCTTATTTTCCATGGCCTCATAGATGATGTCGGTGTAGAGAATGCGCAGCAGGTGGATAGGTGTGTTAGGTTCGAAGAGGTGGTAAAACCGGGTAGCTTGGCGGGGGGTACATCACTGAGTCATTTGATGTTTGGAGGATGTTGGTGCACACAAATTGAAAGGTGATAAGGGCCTTGTCATTCATCTTGCCCATCATAAAGGTCTCGGTACCCCAATGTTCGTCGGGAGCAAGGCGAGCCATGCATGTAGCTTTCACAAGTGGGGTAAGATTTGGGGTATTATATTGGGCTGGGTTCAATACTCATTTGGCCGCTAACTTCTAGGTAAGAATATACAAAGAGAATTATATGGGAGTGGCGTTAACATAGGCTTCAGATGTATACTCAGTTGTACGGATAAGAGAGTAGTAAAAAGTGCGCACTTCGGCCTCCCACACCGCTCTATAGGGCTCATTGAAAAAACGACACCACCCCCTCGGAAGGAAGTAGTTAGTGATGGAGGGGGGAGCTCATTCCATCGCACTTAGCGCTCCTTGTGGAGTTTGCGTGAGGGACTGAAAAACCTCTCTTTCCATATTTGCTCTTAGCACTAACGGAATGCCCTGTTGCCATGGGGAAGAACTTCGATGAAGGTGTATTTTTTTGGGAGGGCCCTGTTTGCCATATGGAAATGGAGTGGGGCTTATGGGAGAGTATGAAAGAGGGAATAAGAGAGTGGGGTGAATAGGGTGATGGTGAAGTGGGGGGAAAGAGGTTTATTTATGGTGTGTGGAGGTGGGAGGTTGATTGTGGAGGGAAATGATTAGGGAAGGAAAGGGGAATGGATTTGGGAGGGAAAACGGATGGGTAAATGGGGGAAGTCGGATTGGGAGGGAAATTAAGGGATTGGGTGATGGGGGATGAACCTTGGGAAGGAACGGATTTTTGCAGACAGCGAACCCATCCACTTCCCAGGGCCGGACCGCTTCGAGTCCCTATTTTTTTCGATTTTTTTCATAACCGAATCGATACAGGTCCCCAGGGGCGGACCGATTCGGTTTTGTTATAATTTTCTTCTCCCCTTTCTAAATGATTATCTCTTCTCTCTCATTTTTTTAGGTATTCCCATAATTATTCCTACGCAGTATTGACCTTGGACCTCCCAACACTTACTACGAAACCCTATATTCTCTCTCGAAATCTGTGTTTCCGCTCTTATCCTTTCATGAGTTATACCTATGGACTCCTAACTATCCTAACCTAATCATAACTATTATGCACAAGAATCACCCCATACGCGTCGGGGGTGCAACGACCTTGTTGTGCTTCTCAATCAATCCCCATAGATGGGATCCGACAACCAAATGGTGTCGGCTTCTTCGACGGACTCATCAAAGTACAGTTTAGGGTGTTGGCCATTGACCTTGAAAGTATTTCCCCCTTTGGAATCTTATAACTCTATAGCTCCATGGGGGAACACTTCTTTCACTACAAATGGGCCCGTTCACTTTGAACACAACTTGTCGGGAAACAAGTGTAATCGAGAGTTGTAGAGAAGCATTTTTTATCCCGAGTTGAACTCTTTGCGTAAAATTATCTTATTATGCGCGAGTTTCATTAGTTCCTTTGAAACTTTAGCACTCTCATATGTGTCATTGTGCATCTATTCCAACTCGTTCAATTGAAGCTTGCGAGCTTCATCGGCTTTATCGAGTTTGTAATTCAACCTCTTGATCGCCCAATAGGCTTTGTGCTCTAGCTCCACGGGGAGATGACAAGGCATTCCATAGACAAAACAAAATGGGGACATCCCTAGGGGTTCTTGTAGGCGGTGCAGTAATCCCATAGCGGATCGTTTAATCGAAGGGACCAATCTTTTTGGGTAGGATCGACGGCCTTTTCAAGGATAGTCTAGATCTCACGATTTGCTAACTCGTATTGCCCACGTTTTTTAGGGTGATAAGTTGTTACAACCTTATGAACAACTCCATACTTTATCATAAGCTTCTCAAATGGCTTGTTGCAAAAATTCTTTTCGCTATCACTAATTATCGCCTTCAGAGCATCGAAGTGAGAGAGTGTGCTCTTGTAAGAACTTAATCACCACTTTGTTGTCATTCGTTTTGGTAGCTATAGCCTCCACCCATTTAGACACATAATATATCGCAACGAGGGTGTATAGGAAGCCAAAGGACGGGGGAAGGGATAATGAAGTCATTACCCCAATAGTTAAAGATCTTGATAATGAGTATAGGGGTTAATGGCCTCATGTATTATTAGGTGATAGCCCCCATCCGTTGACACCTATTGAAAGATTTATAATACACATTTACATCCCGTAAGATTATGGGCCAATAGAGGCCGCTTTGAAGGATCTTAGCGACTGTCTTGTTTGTGGAAACGTGGCCTCCACTTTCTTTCGTATGAGAAAAACGGATGACGCTATGAGTCTCGTCATCCGGTACACAACGTCGGATGATTTGGTCTGCATAATATTTAAACAGGAATGGATCATCATAGAAAAATATGTGCGACCAAGAAATGAACCTATAATTTTCTTGCGGTGTCCAGTCAAGAGGGACGACTCTCGTAACATGGTAGTTAAGTATGTTCGCAAATAAGGGAAGAGAAGAGGTGGCAAATAGTTATTCATCTGAAAAATACTCGTCTATGGGTATGGGATCACTAGGTACGTCAAACGAGATCCGTGATAAATGGTCAGCGACGACATTTTCTACCCATTTCTTATCTTTTATAGAGAGGTTTAACTCTTGTAGGAGTATGATATAACATACGTCTTCGCATCCTTCTTAGTAAGGAGATATTTAAGTGTCGCGTGGTCATAAAGCATGTAATGGGCGACCCAACAAGATATGAGCGGAATTTGTCCAAAGTAAAAACTATCGCTAACAACTCTTTTTCCATGGTGGAGTAGTTAAGTAGTGGCCCGATCAACGTACGACTAGCGTAATAGATGACATGACCTTTTTTATCCTTTCTTTGCCCCAAAATAACCCTTATCGCATAATCACTCTCATCACAATTAAGCTCGAATGGAAGGGACCAATCCGGAGCTTGCATGATGGGGTGGAAATTATCCTGCTTTTCAATTATCGAAAGCCTCTTAGCATGCGCCATTCCCCTCAAACGAAGCATTTTTCATAAGGAGGTTACTCAAGGGTCTAGTGATGGAACTAAAATCCTTGATAGACCCTTATATAAAATCCTTCATGGCCCAAGAAGGAGCATACATCTTTCAGATATTTAGGCGGGGGGAGCTCGGCTATGACATATATTTTTTCTCGATCAACTTCTATGCCTTTAGATGAGACTACGTGGCCAAGAACTATACCCTCGGTAACCATAAGGTGGCATTTTTCCCAATTGTGCACCAAGTTCTTTTACACACATCGGGATAGTACTTTCTCAATATTCACTAGACAATGGTCAAAAGAGGGCCCAAAAACCCTAAAACCATCCACGAAAACCTCAATTCCTCTCTCTACCATGTCGCTAAAGAGACTAACCATGCACCGTTGAAAGGTCACGGGTGCATTGCACAATCCAAAAGGCATACAATTATAAGCAAACGTGCCAAATGGACATGTTAAAGTTATTTTTTCTTTATCTAGTATGTCTACCTCAATTTGGTTATATTCAGAATAACCGTCAAGGAAGTAATAATATGGATGACCCGCTACCCGTTCAAGCATTTGGTTGATGAACAGCAAGCAAAAATGGTATTTTCTTGGTTCGGCATTGAGTTTTTGATAATCAATACAAACACGTCACCCGATGGTGCGTTGAGGAATTAATTCCCCCTTAGCTTTTTCGACCACAGTCATGCCTGACTTCTTCAGGACGACTTGAATTGGGCCTACCCATTTGCTATACGAGATACGGTATATAATCCCCTAATCTAATAACTTGATGATCTCCACTCTAACAACATCTTTCATAGTTGGGTTTAGTCGCCTTTGCATTTCCCTCGAGTACTTCACGTCCTCCTCCAGGTGAATTTTGTGGGTACAAATCAAGGGACTTATACCTTCAAATCTGCTATGATCCAACCAAAATCACCCTGTGCTTCCTCAAAATGTCTAACAGCTTGCCTTTTTGCTCTTTATATAGGCTAGAGGAGACAATAACAGGAAATGTCTCACCCTCTCCTAAATAAGCATATTTTACATTAGAGGGTAGTTTCTTCAACTCGAGGGTGAGAAATTTCTCTTCGGAGAGTATCAAGCATGACTCCCTCGGGGATAGATCCTCGAATCTAGAAACCCACTGAATATCTCTCAATTCCTCAATTGACGATCCCTCGTCTAATATCGCTTTCAACCCCCAACCTTTTGCTCAAACTCAGTATATGGAATC
Organism: Sambucus nigra; assembly: GCA_949130495.1. Taxonomy (NCBI): domain Eukaryota; kingdom Viridiplantae; phylum Streptophyta; class Magnoliopsida; order Dipsacales; family Adoxaceae; genus Sambucus; species Sambucus nigra. The sequence continues at coordinate 678,892,351 of OX422210.1, read as the reverse complement.
TCACTTCGAAGACCTCTCACTAGACATGCTTCTAATGCGTCCCCACCCATGGTTCTCTCAATGTGATCCTCTACTACCTCCTCTATGAGATCGATCGTGTGGATTTCATCTTCTTCACCCACTTGGTTGGAAACATTGAAGATGTTCATCTTGAGGGTCATGTTCCCAAAAGTGAGCTACATTTGCCTATTACATGTATTGATTAAAGCGTTAATTGTGGCTAAGAATTGGCGGCCTAGAATGATGGGAATATGGTTGGTAGAATGGATGGAGGGCTCCGTGTCCCAAATGACAAAGTCTATCGGGAAGTAGAATGTGTCTACTTGGACTATCACATCCTCGACGATCCCTCGAGGTACCTTCACTGTGTGATCCGCTATTTGGAGAGTGATCCATGTGGGATTAAGGTCATCCAAATCAAGCTACCTATAAATGGAGTAGGAACGTATATTAACACTCGCACCTAAATACAACAAGGCTTTCTCAATTCAACGCTCTTCAATAGCACATGACATCGTGGGTGCGCCCGAATCTTTAAACTTGGGTGAGAGGTCTTTAAGTAGAATGGAGCTCACATTCTATGCTAGGAAGACATTCTTCTTCACCTTTAACCATATTTTCACCATCAAAAGATCTTTAATTACTTTGGCATAGGCGATAATTTGATGAATGGCATCAAGAAATGGAAAATTCAGCTTAATTTGCTTAAGAACATCTACCACTTCTAGACGGGATGCCCCCTTTTGAGGTGGGTCCAACTATTGTGGGAATGGAACGACAGTGGGAGGTTTCACAACAACTTCGGGCTCGCTAGCATCATCTTTGTCACTCTCATTCAAGGGGGTATCTTCGGTCTCTTTCGTGTCGGGCGAAACCTCCTTGTCTTTTGGCTCCTTGTGTAGGGGAGGTGATAAATCCATGACTCGCCCACTTCCTAGAGTGGTGACATCTTGGCATTGCTCTTGCTGATTGAAAGATGTAGAGCTAAAATTGGCTTGACCTTTATGAAGTCTTTGCCCTTGAGCCAAAAACTTGCCCTTCTCTTGTACACTTAACGAGGATTTCAACCTAGATATGCTCGTATTCATCTCAGTGAGCATGCGCTCAAACTTGGCATTGGTTAGGTTTTGAGCTTGGATCAACTGGTTTAAATTGTCCTCAAGAATCCTCCACGGTGGGGTGATGTATGGTCCTGGAGGTGGTGCTTTCATATGTAGCTGCATAGGTGGCGCTTGTTGAAATTGAGGAGGGGGCGTAAGTAGGTCAAAATGTGAATTTGGATTCAACTTAGCTTGTTGTTGCCCATAGCTAAAATCGAGATGGTTCCTACACGAAGGGTTGTAAGCGTTCCCATACAAGGCTTTGAAATTCCTCTTAAATCCCCCAATTAATCCCACTTACTCGTTAAGCATCCCTTTGTAGGCAGGTATCATCGGACATTCCTTGGTTGAATGGCCCTCCTCAAAAATGGCATACACCTTCTCTTTCACGTCTCGGGTGGATTCGGTAGTTTCACTTAGTCGTACCTCGAGTATGTCTCTCATACCATTATAAAATTGATCAAGTCGACGGTCTAATAAAGTATCTTTGTCCAATTGATACAGACCGAATGCAGAAGTAGTGGTGGACACTTTTTGAGGTCGGTTTTGGGTAGTGGGATCGAATGTGTCCCATACTTGAGTAGTCTTGGCGACATACTTAAGATGAGCCTTAGTATCGCTCGCATATAACTCCCAAAATAGTCTTTCACACATAGTTTGAACAAGTTGTTTAGACGGTATAGTAAGCCCTTGATGGAAGAAAGAGATAACGTGATTCTTCTCAAATCCATGATGTGGGCAAGCGTCAACTAACTCTTGGAAGCGTTCCCAACACCGATCAAATGACTCATTATCTTGTTATGGAAAGGCTTGAATTTGAGACTTGATGGAGTTGGTTTTATTTTGTGGAAAGAATTTCGAGAGAAACTTGGATTGCATATCCTTCCATGATAAAATAGAGTTTGGTGGTGAAGACCAAATCTAGGTCTTAGCTTTATCCTTTAAGGAAAAGGAAAAAGTTTTAGGCGAACTACATCTTGTGAGTAAGCTTGATCACTAAATATTTTGCATGCCTCTTCGAACTCACGGATGTGGAGGTTTAGTTTCTGCGAATCCATGCCGTGAAACGTGGGAAGAATCCGTATCATCCCATTACGAAAGTGGAACTATCCTTCATTGTTAGAAGTAAAATTCACCCCGGGATGACAGTTCGCTCGGGAAATAAGAGTTCTTTCATGGGACGATATGGTAAATTCCCCTTACCCGTATCGAAATTGGCGATATTCGATATTTCTCTCTCTTTAATTGACTCAGAATCCACACTCGGTGTTCTAGAAGTGTGACTCGGTGTGTGACTTATGATGGAATTTGGAGGTGTAGGAAGTGGATCCCAGAATTGTGGAACACGAGAAGTGTGTGGGCTATCAGGATCATACTCAACTATGGGATTTTCGTGAATGTGTGTAGGAATGGATTGAGGGGTTCTACACGTACTCCACTAGTCTTAGAGAGCAAGTTGAGTTTCTAGTCAATTTCTACATATTTAATGGAATTACTTCAAAAGAGGCATATGCCTTTTAAAAACACTTCCAACACGATAACTAGTGCCAACAATGATAAGGGTGAGAAATAGGCTACCACCACGTGGGTTATGAAATCGAACTTGGTTGAACAAGAAGTTGGTAGATATGATTTTTCTCACACCGTTACTTTTCACACACATAGTGTCAAATCTCCTTTTGGTAGTGAGATTTTCTCTCATGGGTGAGTATTTTTTTTTCTTGACATAGATTATGTGTGCTTGCATGTTATTCCTCTATATGGGGATCCTCTTGTCTTTCCACCGACGTCCTATTTGAAGTTTGTAGTGGAGGTTGTTTGGGGACAAAGGTATAATATATTTCCCCTTGAAAATGTTATACCCAGTAATCATCTTGCATACCCCATTTAAGAAGATTTGATACAACTATTTTCCACTCTGACACTTTACGATTTCTATAACGTGTGCAATTACATGAGAACTCTTTATCATTGAGACACCTCTTTGCTAATTTTAAAACTCATTAGCACCTTTACAATACATATTACCAAGTTCATTTGTCTCATTCATCCACTTTATATATAGATGATACCCCATAACAACTTGTAAGAATCGTTACATGCCATGTGTGAACAAATGGGGTGAGAATATTTCTATACCCCATGAGAAAAGCTAACTTGTAGAAACAATCGGTTCAATCGTGTGACTCACGGTGTTTTTACAAGTTAGTTTATCCCCATGGGGTAGTTAAATCATTAGTTAACTTAGACACAATCAAACTTTAATTAACAACCTAGCATGTTTAAATTATAATGCTGAAACACTATGATTTTAAAACCCTAAGCCACGTAGACATACCGAATTAGTTTTAATAATGCAATTTTCAAAACATATGTACATACCAAACTGGTTTTAAATATACATATCCCTACACGAAATGGTAAGATACAAATCCAATTTTCAAAGTGTTTTCAAAGTATAATTGTTTGTTATAAAATTGTTCTTCACCATACAACGTTGTGAAATTATTTGTAAACTGGTTTCAATGAATTTATTTGTTTTTTCTAATTTAATTAGTCTTCTCAAAGATTTTTTTCTATTTTTTTTCTCCGATACGATTTGCAATAAATTGGGTTTTAGATATACGATACGTATTTTGATTTGACAACCATGGTTAAAACCCTAAGCTATGTATCCCGATTTGAACCAAAAATCCCAAAATCATTCATGTTTTTATATAAACCCACAATGATATATTTTTTAACCAAAATGATTATATTTACAACAAACAAACACAAATATTGAGGCCCAGACAAATATCAAAGTCAAATATTCACATTATAAGAATGTTCAAACCTAGGTTTTATACTAATTATTTGTAATAATATCAAATTCATACATGTAAATAAAACTATTTTATAACAAACAAACACATGTGTTCAGCAACTAAAATTACACACACACAAACCATACATAAATGTAAATCATACCTTTGGGTTAAAAACGGTTAGTTTTTACCTAAGAGAGGGGGTAGGGTTGATGAGAGATAGGAGGGAAAGTGTAATGTTTTAGTGGGAGTGGCTGAAATCCTGACTTTTTTATGTCACAAGCATTGTCACGGCCAAGTACCATGATAAAATCGTAACAAAACCGTCGAATGCCTGTTGTCACGGTCCAGGACCATTACAACACACGCATGTTTTTTTTATCATGGTTTTTAATCGTGAAAACACCTGGCTGGAAAAGGGTGATATTTTTGCTCTTTTGGTGTAGTGTACCTTGACTTTGTTTGATCCAATTCCTTGAATTTTGAAGTCTCTCCTATCGGCCATCAAAATAAAATCAACTTTCACCTCTTTGTAGGAGGAAAAATAACCCCTATTGGAACACATATAAATTCAAACATCATTAAATGACTCGCAAAAATCTTAATTTTCCATGAGAGGACAAGAATCCAAACATCATTAAATGACTCACAAAAATCTTAGTTTTCCATGAGAGGAAAATCATTGACATCTTTCGAATCACTTCTTCTGATGCATCTTGAACCTTCTCCTTTCCTTTCCCATATTTAGTTTGGGACATTAATGCATGATGTGCCCAATCTCATGAAAATAATAGCATTCTCGATCCATGTGCCCTTTGACTTGGACCTAAAGCTCCTTGAACCTCGATTCTTTAGTCATCCTCTAGCGACTAGTCTTGTGCCATCACCGTCACCCTTCCTCCTATTTTCATTATAGCAAAGGGTTGGCATGACCTTATCCAAAATAATCATGTCTGCTGGCAGAGTTTCTTCTTCAATGTAAGCTGTGATGGGATCCATCCAAGATGGTCTTATGTCTACTGTAATAAAATTGATCATCAGGTCTTAGTATATACTTCTATTTGTTAGAATCTCGATAGGAATAGTTCATCGGAGCTCGATTCTGGTTACTGAAGCCAACTGAGTAAGTGCATCTGCTCGGATATTGTCCAGTCTTAAAATTCTGCTCATTTGAACTACTAGAAATGTAATTATTACTTTTAATGCTTTGGCCAAATACATGGTCATCAATTCTCTTTTAGCTCCATACAGGCTTAATATTTGATTCACCACCAGTTAAGAATCACTGTGCGCTACAACTTTCTCGGCATTCAGTGTTTGGGCCAAATTCAAGCTCATAATAAGAGCTTCATATGTTGCTTTGTCACTTGAGGTCTGGAATTAGAATTGCAAAGCATAGTCAATATCTATTCATTTCGAAGTGTTAAGTATTATACCTGCTACACTGTCGGTTGTGCAAGATGACCCATCAATGTACAAGTTCCATATTGGGAGATTATTATCAATGCTTGGTCTATCAAGCTCCCATATTGGAATGTTTTCTCTTTGATTCTTCATATTTTTTTGTCATCTCATGTGCTCTAAAAATGGAATCTTATAGGTCAACGGTGATTTCTCTTAGCCTTTCTTCTGATAAAGGTTTCTCGGGGGTTTGATCGCCAACAGCCCCTTTCGAACCATCTTCTCCCAATTCTTGTTCTGCCTGCGTATCTGGTTGCTCAGGAACCTCGGGTTAAGTGAAATACATAATAAAATATGGTATAGATTGTCCTTTCAAAGAAGATATTGGTTCATAAATAATATTATACTCCCCTAATTCCACTACCCAGTACATTAATCTGCTAGACTTCTCCCAAAGGCATATCAGTGTACACCACAATCGTATAGGCTTGAAAATAGGGCTTCGTCCATTTGGACACCTGAATCAATGCCAGTGACAACTTCTCGAGGCGTGGGTATCGAATTTTTGCTCCTTAGAAAGCTTTACTGGTGTAGTAGACTCGTTTCTTAACTCTATTTTCTTCTCGAATTAAGGCAAAACTTACAGTTGATTCAGAAACAACTAAGTATAAATACAATCTTTCTCCCAAAATTGGCTGGTAAAGCAATGGAGGTGACCCCAAGTACTTTTTCAAATCCATAAAAGCTTTTTCGAACTCTTCGTTCCATTCAAAACTCTTTCTAAGCACTTTGAAGAATGGAGGGCACCTATTTGTAGCTCGGGACACAAATTTGTTTAGTGTTTCTACTCTTTCAGTTAACCTTTGTACCTCCTTCTTACATGTGGGATGCTGCATTTCAATTAGTGCCTTGATCTTTTTTGGGTTTGCCTTAATTCCCCTCTAATTTATAATGTACTCGAGGAACATTCCTTCATGTACTCAAAACACGCACTTGATCGGGTTCAATATCATCTAGTGCTTCTCTATTTCGTCAAAATTTTGGCTGAGGACGGTAATATGATTGGACATTTTTTCCTCTTTGTCAGTATATCATCCACATAAACTTCCATATTTTTTCCTATTTACTCCGCAAAGACTTTATTCACCAATCTATGATAAGTGGCACCTGCATTTTTTAAATCAAATGGCATAACATTATAACAGTAAGTTCCTCAGGGGGTAATGAAATAAGTGATCTCCCTGTCTTCAGGCTTCATTTTTCTTTGGTTATAACCAGAGTAGGCATCCATAAAACTGAGTAATTCATATCCCGGTGTAGCATCCACAAGCTGATCAATTTGTGGCAAAGGAAAATAATCCTTTGGGCATGATTTGTTCAAATATGTGAAGTTTACACACATTATCCACTTATTATTCTTTTTCTTGACCATAACTACATTGGCCAACCAGTCTGGATACTTCACTTCATTAATAAAAGAAGCTTTTTGAATCCTTTCAACTTCTTCTTGTATTATTTGGTTCTTCTCAAGGATGAACACTCTTCACCTCTTCTCTATAGGCTTAGCCTCTTTGTTAACTTTGAGTTCATGGCAAAGAAAGTTAGGATCAATCCCCGGCATATCTTCGTGACTCCATGCAAACACATGCTTTCTCCGTCTAAGAAAATTCACGAGTTCCTGTTTAAGAATAGGATCCAGCATTATTCCTATATGAGTGGTGCATTCTGGCTTGTCATCATCTAACACAATGCTTTTTGTTGCCTCAACTATTTGTCCCTTCACCAATTCCGTTACCTCCCTTGGATCTAATGTTTCATCCCAGATTCTTCATCAAGTTCAAAGGTGTCTACTTGGTAAGTGGTGGTTTTTCTCTTTATTTCTTCCAAGTTTTCTTATTCGGCATATGAGTAATAGCATTCCCGACCTACTTTTTGGTCTCCATTTACAACGCCTACTCCAAAGTTGGTAGGTAACTTAAAATATTGATGGACTATAGATGGCATAGTTTTGAACTTCTTCAACCCTGCTCTTCCCATAATCATGTTATAGGATGAATGAATATTTTTATCTATTACAAAGAAACGTATCTTCTCTGTTCGACATGGGTGGCCATGTGTCGATCAACACCTCCACCTTAATTATTCTCAAGGGGAATACTTTCTCACCTGAAAAACCTATTAAAGGTCTGTGGTAGGGCTCCAATTAGCTGAGTTTAAAATCCAAATTTTCAAAGTAGGGATAGAACTTAATATCTATCCAGCTGCCACTATCATCTAGTACACTAGAAATAATAATATCCTTCTTTCTGAATTTGATTACGAGAGTATCATCATGGGGGTACAGTACTCCCAAGAGGTCATTTTTAGAGAAATCGATCACCTGCTTGTCTTTGTTGACCTTCCTTGTCCGATATTCTTTAGCTAGATTAATCCAGTGTATATAGGAACAAGCTTGTGCCACATTGAGGAAAGATTTTTGTTCTGCAGTATGGTCATATCCTCCAGCGTCTTCACCTGTAATCATTTGATAATTAAAATAACAAAAAATGAGCATGAATACCTCATGTTCTGGTTGCCTGGGCTTCTTAGTTGGGTCAGGATCATCCTCCTAATAATCTTTGTGAGTCCTTTGTTTCTCCTCTATGGGTTTGTAAGGAGACTTGGATATTTATCGAGCTCATTTGTTACTCTATCGATCAACAAACTGATTTAATTTCCTTCTTCGGATGAGAGTTTCAATGTCATTCTTAAGGGCTATACAACAATGTATCATGTGACTGTGGTCTCTGTGAAATTCACAATGTTTGAGTTTATCCCTCTTGGTAAGTGAGTTCCTCAACTTTTCAGGCCAATGCACATCTTTGTTATGTTTCATTTCATCCAAGACATAGTTAATACCCATCGTTAATGGAGTGTAATTGTTATACCTCTTAAGTCAATCAATAATCCCTTTCTACTTTGATTCCTTATGCTCCTTGGAATCTTTGTGCTCTTTTTTGTCAGATCTCCCTTCAACTTTTACCCCTGAGCTTCATTTGGCTACCATTACCTCCTCGGTATTCATGATTTTGGATGCCTTAGCCATCAATTTTGTCATTGTATTTAGCGGATCATTAGCAAGCGTATAGTAGAGTTTCTCAGGGAGCAACCTACTTATAAGAGCTATTATAGCAGTCTTCTCCTCGTAATCCATAACCTCTAACTTCTCATTGTTGAAATGAGTAATGTAATCTCTCGTACTTTCTCCTTCTTTATGTCTCACACTGAGTAAATGAGCTTCCCTTTTACTGGCTTGGCCCCAAAACAAAAGTTGTTGATAAATAGCTCAGCAAGTTGATTGAAGCTGGAAATTTGCCCCTGAGGAAGGATGTTGAACCATATTTGAGTAGGGATAGTAATTGTCCCAGAGAATGCTTTGCACCTCATCTTGTCGGGGACGGCGTAAATCTCTGTTGCTGCCTGATATTGCTCTATATGAAGAACATGGTCAGTCTTCCCATCATATTTTGGTGTAACCATGGGAGCTTTGAACTTCGTAGGAGGGGGGAAATCTACAATGGCCTGTACGAACGGAGATCCTTTCAAAAAACTTCTTTATAAAGGATTCTTGGCCTTAGCCTTTTATCCCGATCTATCTTCCAATCGTTGTATAGAGCCTTTCCACGCATTGTTACTAGTGTCAGATATATGTGTTACTGCTTAGTTGTTCGCTGGACTTTCTTCCTGCGATTGTTGCTTGGCACCTGTAATTCGTTGGGAATTTGATCTTGACTAGGCTGAGCCTTCCTGTTGGTCGTCGAGTGTTTCTTGAAAATTCCCTAAGAATATTTATGTTCCCCTTGGGTCCCAAACTATCAAAAGGAGATGCTCGGCTTAGCCTCTCTAAAGCGTTCAATCTCTCAGGAGAGAAATATTGTGCAATGTAAGACTCTGACGTTATAAGTGATGAACTTTCCCCTGGGTGATAGGAAGTATCTATAATAATCCTGGATTAACTATGTGTATTGCTTCTTTGAGACGATGGAGGCATATTTTCACGAGCAGATAAGGTGGGTGACTCATTTTGCAGGGTTTGATCTATTTGCCTTATGGTATCTTGGATAGCTTCTTGTACTTAGGCAAGACTAATAAGGATTCGCGTTAATTAATTTACTATTGGTGGAGCTGAAAGAACAGGAGGGATGCCCTCATTCCTGACACTTGATTCTAGAATATCAGTCATATTGAATAAGGGAATGAGTGAAAACATTTGGAAATACATTCCCACAGACGGCGTCAGTCTGTTAATGCAAAAAACTAGACTATATCTAATTATTGATCACAGATAAATATATAAAGTAGAGAGACACAAAAGATTTTTAAAGTGGTTCGGCAAAGGGAAAAGCCTACCTCCATTGTTCTCTATTACCTTGTGTTTGTTTTGTTGTCTCCCATACCCCTCGATGTAGGGATTACAATGTATTTATAGACCCTTAAGGTGTACAAGAGTCAGAATAATGCCTTTATCAAATAGGCATTTACATCAGTACAATGTTCATAATGTATACATTTGTTAGCGCTTTGCTGACTACGTTAGTTGGTCTTCCTGTTGTCGATTGGTCTTCTTTCGTATGTTGGTCGGGCTTCTACTTATTGGTCAGCATTCTTGGACTTAGTCGGGTAATAAGCCTTGGTGACTAGGACCGATGCCATGATGGATGACATGTGTCCATTTCTGATTGGTCCACGTAATAGGATAATTTTTGTATCAATAACAGACATCTTTGTTATATCACCCATATTGACCTCGACCTCACCTTACATAATACCCTAGTATCCCTTTGAGCCATAATTTTTCCTTCCATTTAAAAACCCAAAATCCCATAACCAACTCTATATTGGAGTTATAAAACATACATACTACCTTCCATACCTTTGTTGGGAATGTTACTTGGGATTGAATGATGTTTTTGTTTTGTGGTTGCAATTAGGCATGTGAGAGTGAGAAAAGTTAAAAAAATAAAGAAGTGAAAAATAAGATAAAAGGTAAAAAATCAAAATAAAACAAAAGAAAAATATTAGAAAAGGAAGAAAAGAAAAGAAAGAGAAAATTTGTATGTGATGTATATAGTGTTCAGTAATTCTTGTCGCTCTCTAATTTCATATCTAATGCTTGTTATTGAAATCATTTTCTAATTTTGAAATTGATTGTAATTTTCCATTATCCCAATTTTTCATCCTTGGGCACCTTTGAATCCGTATATATTCCTTTAATTTCTTAACCCAAATCCCTAACCTACATTTCAACCCTATAAATTCCTATGTGATCCTAGGATGAATTCAATTCAAAAGTTTAAATAATTGCAATAATCCATGAAAATACATTTTACCTCCTTTAATGATGGTATCTTTCATTGAGATTACATGTTTTTCATTTTATATATAGCATTCTTCTTCAGTGATGTGCGCGGCCTTGTTCCCATTTACATTTACTCTTTATGACCACATGTCCCGTATATTACCTCCCATTCATAGTGATTTCATTTGTTGAGTGTATACACCAGTAAGGATTGACATATATGCACGCTTTAATGCTTATCCAGTTTGTAAAAGTTTTGACAAATCATACCTTGCATGTGCTCGCTTTTCCTCCCATTATTAAGGTTTCAATTCTACGAAGTTCATTCTAAAATGTTAATAATACGGACTTTTGTGTGAATTCATTCACTTTGCTAATAATGTGTTTGAAATCTTTTTCGCTATTGCTGGTTGGGCATACATTTTGAGAAAACTACGATGTTTGTGGGTTTCATCCCTGAAAACTCTCATGAGACAACACTCGTCCACTAGGGTAACCTAGGGGTTTAACGGATTATTTCATATACTAAATGCAATCGTGTTCCTTACCAAAGTGGAATTTATATTTTTATTCTTCCCTCCTTTCTTATGGTTTACTTGTAGTTCTTCTTGCTTCGTATTTTATTACTAGGGACTAGCAATGTGTAAGTTAGGGGATGTGATTCATTCCATATATTGCATTTAATTACCCTCTATACTTATGTATTTTAGCCCCTTGGGTACCTTAATTCCTGTATTTATGCTCGTTCACAAGACAACCTACATTTTATATGTTTATATGTTTTATAAGTTATAATTGAGCTTATGTAGGTATTACGGTGCTTTGTGTGAAGTTCGATAGAGTTCCATGGATGTTTCGTCGATAATTACACTTGTAGGGTTATTTTAGTCATTTCCCAATTTGAGATTTTTCCCCAATGTCTTCACAAAATATGAAGCCCTCGGAATAATTTTTGTGTGGCCACTGACGGTGTGTGATTCCGAGATATAACGAAGAAGTTACAAAACTTTAAGCGAAATAGGAATTACAGCAAAACCACAAGACCAAAGAGCTGCTAAAAACATGACACCGGTCGACCGGCCTTGAGCCACCAGTCGATCAATATTTTAGAAATAATCCTATGAACGAAGACAATAACTTTTTCCTCAACACGCGGTCGATCGGCCCCTTGGCCGCGGTCAGCCGGTCGGTCGCTACAACACTTGCTCTATTTTTATTTCGTTTTCTTTTATTTTATTTTCCACTTACTATATAAACGATTTTACGTTTGTTTTTATAGGTTATCTTTCATTTTGTATATTTTTTAGGATTTTTTTTTTAGGAGACATCCTCTCCTTCACCTCTTAGGGTTAATACCCACTTATGTATGTAGTTTTTACTATTCATTATGATATTTACTTGTTTTATGCTTTCTTTCCTTTATTTCTTGCCTTGTCTCTTATTTACTACCCTTGCATTTAATTTTTGTTGATTAATTAGGCATTTTCTTTGGTTAATTAGGTTTATTTCTTGCTTTAATTATGTATTGTAGCTAACTTAAGGGTTGGAGGTCATATTTCCGTTATTAATGGGTCTCGAGTTTTGAAATCTAGGTTTTTGGTCAAAACACGTTTAATTGAAATCTCGTGTATTAAAGTTGGAATATTTTGTGTTTAAGTTTCTTCGTCACGCAATGTTAGTGTTTAAAGCAATAATCCGATTTTAACCCATGTGTGACCATTTTCGATTAATTGTTTGATCTTTCATTGTTGAATTAATTTTCTTTATGTTTGGTGTTTATAATTAATTGAGTATGCTCGGTTAAATATTTTCGAACCGAAATCCTTTTTACGCATTGTGTAGCCCTCGATGAGAATGTGACCCTAATCCTGTTTTATCATTGTCATCTAGTTTTATTATCGTAATTAACTCCTTCCCATTTTCCCCCTTTTAAACCATCATCACCTTTTACATTTTTATTTCAGAAATAATAAATCAATTAAAGTCTATCAAAGATTCCCTATGGATATTCGATACCCGGAGTGACCGCTATACTCTCGTAAAGAGTGTAGTCATAGTTTAGGCTTTTTGCATTGCAATCGGAAGTCGATAACAACAATTTGCGTATCTACACGGATGTAAGGTTTCTGCCACATCACACACTAATGATGACATTTCTAAGCGTGATAACCCTAATAATGAGTCGAATAATGTTGGAGAGTTTGAGGGTGATGATTTGAGGGAGGGAGAACATTGTCTCTAATATGCATACTCCAAAGTTTACACCGAGTCATTAAAAACTAAAAAAACAAAATAAAAATTTGACTCTTAGGGTGTTATCTTTAGAGTAGGAGTTGAAAGCTTCATGAGAAAATGAGTTAGAATCTCTTTGAGTGAGCAACTTGTTTCGGTGGGTAGGGAAAAGATTGACTTGACTTAAAAGTGGCTATTCTTATGAGAGATCTTTAAGAATCATTGAAGACTCGTGAAAAACTTGAAGCCCATGTTTCCCAACTAGAGAAAGATTTCGAACATGCTCGGAAGGTCAAAGTCACCTTAGAGAACACATCCAAGAAAGTTAAAAAAATGTTCCTAGGTCCCAATTTAGGTTTTAAAGAGAGGCATGACATAGGTTATGATGGTGCATCCACTTACAACACCGCACTCAAACCGGTTGACAAGTTTGTGTTAGATTTTACGGGCCTCCACCTGACCCACTAAGGAGAATTAGTCCTAGGCATTTTAACCAAGGCCAACCCAAACAAATCTATGTTTGTACACATTGCAAATGAATAGGTCTTCTTAGGAAATTTTGTTTCAAGCTAGGAAGAGTCTCTCTCACACATGATCCCACACACCACCATAGCAACCTTGCTAGTCTTAGAGAGCAAGTTGAGTTTCTAGTCAATTTCTACATATTTAATGGAATTACGTCAAAATAGGCATATGCCTTTTAAAAACACTTCCAACACGATAACTAGTGCCAACAATGATAAGGGTGAGAAATAGGCTACCATCACGTGGGTTATGAAATCGAACTTGGTTGAATAAGAAGTTGGTAGATATGATTTTTCTCACACCGTTACTTTTCACACACATAGTGTCAAATCTCCTTTTGGTAGTGAGATTTTCTCTCATGGGTGAGTATTTTTTTTTCTTGACATAGATTATGTGTGCTTGCATGTTATTCCTCTACATGGGGATCCTCTTGTCTTTCCACCGACGTCCTATTTGAAGTTTGTAGTGGAGGTTGTTTGGGGACAAAGTTATAATATATTTCCCCTTGAAAATGTTATACCCAGTAATCATCTTGCATACCCCATTTAAGAAGATTTGATACAACTATTTTCCACTCTGACACTTTACGATTTCTACAACGTGTGCAATTACATGAGAACTCTTTATCATTGAGACACCTCTTTGCGAATTTTAAAACTCATTAGCACCTTTACAATACATATTACCAAGTTCATTTGTCTCATTCATCCACTTTATATATAGATGATACCCCATAACAACTTGTAAGAATCGTTACATGCCATGTGTGAACAAATGGGGTGAGAATATTTCTATACCCCATGAGAAAAGCTAACTTGTAGAAATAATCGGTTCAATCGTGTGACTCACGGTGTTTTTACAAGTTAGTTTATCCCCATGGGGTAGTTAAATCATTAGTTAACTTAGACACAATCAGACTTTAATTAACAACCTATCATGTTTAAATTATAATGCTGAAACACTATGATTTTAAAACCCTAAGCCACGTAGACATACCGAATTAGTTTTAATAATGCAATTTTCAAAACATATGTACATACAAAACTGGTTTTAAATATTCATATCCCTACACGAAATGGTAAGATACAAATCCAATTTTCAAAGTGTTTTCAAAGTATAATTGTTTGTTATAAAATTGTTCTTCACCATACTACGTTGTGAAATTATTTGTAAACTGGTTTCAATGAATTTATTTGTTTTTTCTAATTTAATTAGTCTTCTCAAAGATTTTTTTCTATTTTTTTTCTCCGATACGATTTGCGATAAATTGGGTTTTAGATATACGATACGTATTTTGATTTGACAACCATGGTTAAAACCCTAAGCTATGTATCCCGATTTGAACCAAAAATCCCAAAATCATTCATGTTTTTATATAAACCCACAATGATATATTTTTTAACCAAAATGATTATATTTACAACAAACAAACACAAATATTGAGGCCCAGACAAATATCAAAGTCAAATATTCACATTATAAGAATGTTCAAACCTAGGTTTTATACTAATTATTTGTAACAATATCAAATTCATACATGTAAATAAAACTATTTTATAACAAACAAACACATGTGTTCAGCAACTAAAATTACACACACACAAACCATACATAAATGTAAATCATACCTTTGGGTTAAAAATGGTTAGTTTTTACCTAAGAGAGGGGGTAGGGTTGATGAGAGATAGGAGGGAAAGTGTAATGTTTTAGTGGGAGTGGCTGAAATCCTGACTTTTTTATGTCACAAGCATTGTCACGGCCAAGTACCATGATAAAATCGTAACAAAACCGTCGAATGCCTGTTGTCACGGTCCAGGACCATTACAACACACGCATGTTTTTTTTATCATGGTTTTTAATCGTGAAAACACCTGGCTGGAAAAGGGTGATATTTTTGCTCTTTTGGTGTAGTGTACCTTGACTTTGTTTGATCCAATTCCTTGAATTTTGAAGTCTCTCCTATCGGCCATCAAAATAAAATCAACTTTCACCTCTTTGTAGGAGGAAAAATAACCCCTATTGGAACACATATAAATTCAAACATCATTAAATGACTCGCAAAAATCTTAGTTTTCCATGAGAGGACAAGAATCCAAACATCATTAAATGACTCACAAAAATCTTAGTTTTCCATGAGAGGAAAATCATTGACATCTTTCGAATCACCACTTCTGATGCATCTTGAACCTTCTCCTTTCCTTTCCCATATTTAATTTGGGACATTAATGCATGATGTGCCCAATCTCACGAAAATAATAACATTCTCGATCCATGTGCCCTTTGACTTGGACCTAAAGCTCCTCGAACCTCGATTCTTTAGTCATCCTCTAGCGACTAGTCTTGTGCCATCACCGTCACCCTTCCTCCTATTTTCATTATAACAAAGGGTTGGCATGACCTTATCCAAAATAATACTTTTCTTCCCATAGATCATCATAATTTCCAAATGATAGTACCTCGTAGGAAGAGAAGCCAATAAAATTGAAACCTTGTCTTCCTCCTCCATTTTCAAATCTATGTTTAATAGTTCCAAGAGAATCCCATAATCTCATTGAGGTGATGTTGCAACGAATTAGTCGTCCCCATATAAAATTAATAGAACTTATTTTTTATTCTAATTCAATTAGTTAAAGACATCTCCAAATAAAGCTTCACCCAAAGTATATCACTAAAAGTCTCTGTTATAACTCTGTGTTTAATATGTTTAGACAAACACACTCGAATATTAACAAGCCTCCCTATTTATCTTCTTCCACTTATAGTCCTTCATTGCATCAAATTTTCCTTCTAAGGCATGGATAAAACCATGCTTTATAAGGATGTCCATCACCGCCACTTTCCAAAGGCCAAAAGTTGTTCTTTCCATCAAATTTCTTAACATTAAACTTTATATTGGATGCCATAATAAAATACCTTAGTTTGTAACCTAGACTTTGATACCAATTTGTTATGAGGAATCTAGTGCCTATTATAGACTAGGTATTCGTTACCAACTGACCAATCACATTGAAGTTTAGTAATCAAAATAAAAAAATAAAAATGAGATGAAAAAATAGATAATTTACGTAGTTCACCAATTTCTCTACATCCATAGGCATCTGTGTCACTAAATATAAGAAGATTACAATTAGAAGGACTTTTTGTTCTTTCCTCACGTAGAATATTGTCTCTTCTCATAAATAACCCTCACACAATATTGGAAAACTCGCACAATATTTCAAATCTCTCTCTCTCTCTCTCTCTCTCTCTCTCTCTCTCTCGTAAACCCTAATTAGGGTTTGCATGGCAACCCATCCAAACCATCGCGTGGTATTCAAGCCTCCTGATCTCCTTAATGTTTGGAACAGGTCTTTTGCATCAGTTCTTACAGAAGGATCTTCCAGCCACCATAATCTTGGACTTAAACCACCATTAACATTTAAATCAGAGCCAACAGTCATGTTCTCAAAAGAAGACTTTGAGATCCTCTCTAAACAATTTAAGCATTCACTCTTGGGGAAATTTTCATATGGCAGACCATCAATAGAAGTCATAAGGAAGGTATTTCAAATTTTTCTCTCAAGACAACCTTCAATATTGGCCTTGTTGAGCACAAACACATATTAATCAGATTGAATTCTAAGGAAGACTACTCAAGATTATGGATGAGAGATACATGGTACAGTGGCAAATCACCAATGCAAATTTTCAAATGGACCCGAGTTTAGGCCAAACAAGGAGAGCAGCATAACTCCTATTTGGATATCCTTTCCTCAACTCGCTATTCATTTATTTTCTAAATCATATATGTATTTTACTGCTCAATTTATTGGGAAACCTTTGAATATTGATTCATCAAATCTAGAGATGAATAGACCAAGCAATGCTCGAGATTATTTTGAAGTGGATGATATGACACAAATATTGCGTATTTTACCCATTAACCTATGCGTTATTAGCCCCCTTGGGTATCTTAATCACTATATTTATGCTCTTTAACCAGAAAAACTTAGATTTCTATGTTAACATGTTTTTGCAGGGGTTAATTGAGCTTTTGTAGGTATTTGGATGCTTAGTATGAAGTTTGGATTCATTTCGACGAAGTTCTGTATATAACTGCACGTGCAAGGGCATTGTAGTCATTTCATAATTTGGGAACTAGCCCAATGACTTCACTGAATATGAATCCCTCTAAACAAGCTTCATGTGATAGCAAATGGTGCGTGATTCCGAGTCCGAACGAAGAAGTTATGGCCTTTTTTAGCGGAAGGGAATTTCAACACACTAAAACCAGGGGAAGATTCAAGACCTGTAGGTCCGAATCGATTCGGTTTGAGACAGAGTGCCAGTTCTTCCATTCCGAATCGCTTTGCCCCCCTTTCCAAATCAATTCGAATTTCAGTCGAATCGATTCGCCCCTTTGGCAGCCTCGAGATATTTTCATCTGAATCGATTTAGCCCAATTCCGAATCGATTCGGCCCTGCAGATATTTATTTTTCTTCTCTTTATTTACAAGTTTGTTATGGTATATTTTGTATAAAACCCATTTCTATCATTTGGGAGACATATATCTTACATTTCGATTTAGTTTAGGGTTTGTATGGATTTTGCCCTACTCCACCACTTTAGGTGTTTTGCCCTCTTTGATGTATGTAAGCTTATTAATTTAAGTTGTCTTTCCTTATTCTCTTTCTTTATTTACTTGCTTCCATTAATTTCATGCTTTGTTAATTAGTTGTAGTTGCTTATTTCTTTCTTAATTAGTTTATTTATTTGTTAATTAGTTTATTCATGCTTAGCCCTTAGATAAATAGGATCGGGGTTATGTTCCGCCATTAACGGGCCTCGAGCTTCGAAATTTAGGTTTGGTGTAAAATTGCGTTTAATTGAAACTGCGTGTATTAAAGTTGGATTGTTATGCGTTTAACTTTATTCGTCACGCAACTTTAGTGTTTATAGCGACAATCCGAATTTAATCCGCGCGTGACCATTTTTTATTAAATGTTTAACCTCACAACTTTGGGTTAAATTCCTTATTGTGTGATGTTTGTGCTTAATTGAAAATGCTCGATTAAATTTCTTTCGAGCCTTAACTCTAATTAGTAGTTATATTGATCAATGTGGTGGGATGCGATCCCGATCCTCGCTTTACTTTTGTGTAGCATAACTTATTCTTTTCTTTTTCCACCATAACCACCCATTACCTTTTCTTTTATTTATTATACACTTCTATTCCTGAAGTTTTAAAGAAATTAACATCTAAAATTCAATCACTCCCTGTGGATTTGTTGCGATACCCGACTTACCGCTTTGCTTGCTTGTCAAGTGTAGTTATAGTTTAGGTTTTTGCATTGAGTCACCGAACCGATAACAACGATTTGCGTATTACATGACGTACGATTTGCGCTGGATCAAAATGGCTCCGTTGTCGGGGAGTGTGTTTTAAATTGTAGTTGTTTTATTATTTCGTAGTATTTCTTTCATTCATATTGGTATTCTTTATTTTCCTCTTTCTTTTTGACTTGTGCTAGATTGTTTCGAGAAATTAAAATTTTGGTTCTTATCGCTTTATTGAATAGCTTATTTTGAAATGTCTCGCTATTACTCTTTAGATAACCTTAATTGTTGTTAGAATTGTTTTCCAATTTATACTCCCAAAACAATGAGAGAATGCCTACAAATTCTTGGAGATGAGCGCAATGAGCGTGAAATTCAAAAGTATGTAAGTGATCCCTCATCGCCTTGTGAGGGCAATTTGGAATGCGGGGAATCCATTAGCTATGAGCAACCCGTACAAGAAGATGTTATGTCTTCTTGTGAGTTTGATTATGAGTTAGTGATTGAGGAAATCAATGACCAATTTGAAAGTTCTCAAGTTTGGTTGTTGGAAAATGTTGCCATGCTCGATGAGATTATTTCTTTACAAAATCGGGTCGAGGTTGAAACTTGCGTTTCATCTCCACCCCTTTCTGTTGAAGAAATAATTAAGAGTGATCCAAGATTTAGCACTTTCGATTTTCAACCTCTTATTAATTCTTCTGATTGTATTGAGGTTGTGGTTACTTCCTTTCCTTTATTCCCTACTATTCCCAAACAATTAAATTTATCATAGGAATCGGTTGAAAGTCTTGAGGACTTTGACCCGATTCTTCAACGGGAATGTTATTTTGAGATGTTCATCTAATGGGCTATTCACTTGCACTAGCCCCACCTCCCCTTCCAATTGAAGAACCTTGGGGATCTGATCTCCATTTTCCCAAGATCAATGTGGTCTCGTCCCCCATTTGATCCAAATCCCCCATCGTCCCTCTCAAATTTTTAATTGACGATGGTTCATTTCTTACGCCTTACACATGCCTTCCGTTTTTCAAACGAAATTATTATTTTTCAGAAGGCATATTTGCTTTGGAGGGTCCATCGTTGATCATTCAAGGACAAATCCCTATTTGGGTAGACCCTCAACTATTTAGACTTCTAGTGTATAGATAGTGTGAAGCCTAAATAGTAGGTTGTAAATAGTTAGCTTTTTAATTTTCTTTCTTTCCGTTTTTTCTTTCCTTTTTATATAGTATAGTGTAATTATTTAATTTTTTGTTATTTGTTTTTTCTATGCTCGGTACTAACTTGTTTTGTAGATTCGTTTGGACTTGTGCTTATGGTGATCGCTTCAATTTTGCGTAATATCGTTCTTTTCCTCTCTTAGTGTTGTGTTCTTAATGCTCATTGAGGAAAATGCAACATTTAAGTTGGGTGTGTAGGATATTTTTATCCATTTCTTTGTTTTGTCCATGGATTTTCTCACATTTAGTTACTAAGTATGGTTCTTGTGAAAAATTGAAATTTTCAAAAAAAAAAAATTCTTTTTTCTCTTTTGTTAGGCATTTTGCCTTGTTTCCGATAATAAATTTCAATAATTGCCCCCGATCTGATTGACAACTCAATGATGCATGTTCTCAATTTTAGAAGTTATTAGACTTTAGTCCTCATATCATTGATATTATGAATAACTTCATGAATTAAACTTTATCCCATAAGCACATGCACTTTTCTTGCTTTATTGATTTGGTTTAATATTTTTATAACTCGGTAATCTTTTGTTGCATTGTATATACTTACACCGAGTAAGCTTTGTACCTTTCGTCATTTGTGAGTGTATACACTATTCTTTCCTCTTTAAAAACGTTGAATTCTTCGGTAATCTCACTATTCTTTAATTTGATCGTTCATTAATTGAGTTCATTCATGAAATGTGTTACTTGAGCATGATTTTCATATATTGTTTTGACTCGAGAATTGTGTAAACTTTATGAAATGATCATAGGCAATCTTTGTTATATCACCCATATTTGCCCTAACCTCACCTTATATATTTTCCCTAGTCAACCCCTTTGAGCCTAAATATAGCCTTTCGTTTCATCACCCAAAATCCCATAACTAACTCCAAATTGGAGTTATAAACCATACATATTACTTTTCATACCTTTGTTTGGAATGATACTTAGGATTGAATGATGTTATTGTAGTGTGGTTGCAATTTGAGCATGAAAAGAGTGAGAAAAGAAAAAGAGTAGTGAAAAAGAAAAGAAAAAAAGCAAAAAGCAAAAGAAAACAAAAGAAAAAAATGAGAAAAAAGAAGAAAAGAAAAGCGAAAGTTGTATATGATGTATACAATGTTCAATAAGCTTTGATTACTCTCCCGTTGTCATATTTATTACTTGATTATGGAACTTGCTTTCCATTTTTGGTATTGCCCGCATTCTTTCCATTATTCCAAGTTTTCATTCCGAACGCTTTGAATCCGTACATATACCTTTCATTTCGTACCTTAACCCCAAACCTACATTACAACCCTATAAAGTCCTATGTGATCTAAGAATGAATTTAATTTAAAAGTTTAAATAGTTATGATAATCTGTGAAAAAATATTTCGCCTCCGTTAATGAGCGGTATATTTCATTGAGATTACAATTTTTCATTTTATATATAACGTTCTTCATCTGTGACATGTGCGCGGCCTAGTTTCCATTTAAATTTATCTTTTTTCCCGCATGTTCCATGTGTTAACTCCCTGTTTCGAGTGAATTCACTTGATGAGTGTAATGCCCAATGAGGATTGACTTATATGCTTGCTTTACCGTTTATCCGGTTTATATAAGTTTTTGACCAAATCATATTTTGCATTTTCTTTCCCCCCTCCCACTTTTAAAGTTTCAATTCTATGAGGTGCATTCAACCTGTTAATAACAATGAACTTTAGCTTGAATTCATTCAATATGCTAATAACGCATTTAAAATCTTTTTCATTTTTGTTGGGCTTGTCGCGTGTTGGGTTAGGCATATTTTGAGGAAACTATATGATGTTTGTTGGTTTCATCCCTGAAAACCCTCACGACACGACACTCGTCCACTAGGGTAACCTAGGGGTTTAACGACTTATTGCATATGCTAAATGCAATCGTTCGCCTGCGAAAGTGTCCTTACCTTTTTATTACCTTTTCATATTATTTTGTTCTTGTATTCTATTTTTGGTTTACTTTTAGTTCTTGTTGTATCCCATTTCATTGCTAGGGACTAGCAATGTGTAAGTTAAGGGGTGTGATACGACGCCAATATTGCGTATTTCACCCGTTAACCTACGCGTTATTAGCCCCCTCGGGTATCTTAATCCCTATATTTTTGCTATTTAACCATACAACCTCGGATTATATGTTAACGTGTTTTTCATGGGTTAATTCAGCTTTTGTAGGTATTTGGATGCTTAGTATGAAGTTTGGATGCATTCCGGCGAAGTTCTGTACACAACTGCACGTGCAAGGGCATTTTAGTCATTTCACAATTTGGGAAACTGACCCAATGTCTTCATGGAAGTTGAATCTCTATGAAAAAACTTCGCGTGGCCACAAATGGTGCGCAATTCTGAGTCCGAGCGAAGAAGTTATGGACTTTTTAGCGGAAGGGAATTTCAACACACCAAAAACAGGGGAAGATTCAAGACTTGTAGGTCCGAATCGATTCGGCCCAAATCCGAATCAATTCGGGTTGAGGGAGAGTTCCAGTTCTTCCATTTCGAATCAATTCGGATTTCAGTCGAATCGATTCACCCCCTTTGCGAATCGATTCAAATTTCAGCCGAATCGATTTGCCCTTTTAGCAGCCTCGAGATATTTTCATCCAAATCGATTCGGACCAATTTCGAATCGATTCGGACCTGCAGATAATTGTTTTTCTTCTCTTTATTTACAAGTTTACCATGGCATATTTTGTATATAACTCATTTCTCTCATTTGGGAGACATATTTCTTACATTTCACATTAGTTTAGGGTTTGTACGGAGCTTTGCCCTACTCCACCACTTTGGGTGTTTTACCCTCTTTGATGTATGTAAGCTTATTAATTTAAGTTGTCTTTCCTTATTCTCTTTCTTTCTTTACTTGCTTCCAATAATTTATTGCTTTGTTAATTAGTTGTAGTTTCTTATTTCTTGCTTAATTAGTTTATTGCTTTGTTAATTATTTTATTCATGATTAGCCCTTAAATAAATAGGGTTGGGGTTGTGTTCCTTCATTAACGGGCCTTGAGCTCCGAAAATTAGGTTTTGTGTAAAATTTCGTTTAATTGAAACCGCGTGTATTAAAGTTGGATTGTTATGCGTTTAACTTTATTTGTCACACAACTTTAGTGTTTATAGCGACAATCCGAATTTAATCCGCGCGTGACCATTTTTGATTAAATGTTTAATCTCGCAACTTTGGGTTAAATTCTTTATTATGAGATGTTTATGCTTAATTGAAAATGCTCGATTAAATTGCTTTTGAGCCTTAACTTTAATTAGTAGTTGTTTCGATCCATGTGGTAGGATGCGATCCCGATCCTCGCTTTACTTTTGTGTAGCGTAACTTTTTTTTTTCCACCATAACCACCCATTACCTTTTCTTTTATCTATTTTACACTTTTATTCCTAAAGTTTTAAAGAAATTAACATCTAAAATTCAATCACTCCCTGTGGATTTCTTACGATACCCGACTTACCGATGTGCTTGCTTGTCAAGTGTAGTTGTAGTTTAGGTTTTTGCATTGAGTCGTCGAATCGATAACAACGATTTGTGTATTACACGATGCACGGTTTGCACTCGATCAGTGGACTTAACAAAAAATATATCCAAGTTGTTTTTGATAGGGTGTGATGATAAAGGTTTTTTTGTAAGAGGTTTTGGTGGAGAGAAAACCTAAATATTGTTAAAAATTTTCAAAGAAAGGTCATGATGATGAGACTTATATGTTCTTGATGCCAAATAATGTAAAAAAGCCCAAAAAATAAACCTGAAGTGGTTCCAAAAATATTATCCAAAGAACTGATAAGACTCCAGTTCCCTCAACCCAAGAAGAAGGCAGGATAATTGAAGGGGAGATGGCCCGTAAAAACGTGGAAACCTATAAAGATGGCAGGATCATTGAATGGAAGATGTCCAATAAAGAAGTAGAAAATAATAAATTATTGGAGATTGAAGACCATACTAAATCAGTTGAAGGAATCAATGAGGATTTAATAGAAGATGGTGCAAAGATTACTAGTTCTAAAAGGGCCACTCCTACAGACAACATTGATAAGGTGAAGATGATGAAGTACAAAAGCATTCAAGAACATATTTACAAAATTTAGAATTAAGAACTTAGCAATGTTGAACTATTTATAATTGAAGACTTCTCATTATCTCCAAGAGGGACTAATGTTCCAAATTATGATAAGAATCGTGCCTCTTTACCTCTCTATGCAACTGATGTTAAAGATGAGAAAGATATCCATATTCCTTTCATAGAGGAGCTACACCTCTTTGATAGAAGAATTGATAGTAAGATGAGAGCCTACAAGAAGAAATCACAAGAGGAAAAGGAGAAGATAAGCTAAGAAGACCCCCCAAAATTACCACAAATCTCCCAAGATGCAAAATCCATTATTTAAGAGACTCACCATATCCTCGGGTAAAGGTATCTCTAAATACCTTTCTACTAATTCTAAATGAGTAAGTATATTGTATGTAATATAAAGGGGGATTCCTAGAAATCATCCAATTAAAGTCTTAAAATTATTTAGAAGATTCGTAAGATCCCTTTTCTTTCCCTTCTTGAGCCGAATGTGGATGCTCTTAAGATTTTTAAATTCAGGAAAAATGGAGGTTTGAAGTCTGCAATAGCAACATCGGTGGCAGAATATGGATTTTTGGGAGGTTCAACATAGAGATTCAATGCATATAAGATTCTGACCAGCACCTGGCTGTTAAAATCAACCATTCAGCCTTTAAATCTAGTATGTTTTTAATCATTTTATATTCCAAATGCTCTAGAGAAGAGAGAAAGGACCTCTGGGATAAATTAGGGACCTTAACTGCAGATTCTGAGCCTTATGCTATAACTGGAGATTTTAATGTTGTTGCTGCTCAATAAAAAAAATTAGGTGGCAATGGGATTGATCCCCATGATGTAGAAGACTTTAATTAGGCAATAGATAATTGTGGACTCACTGATATGGGATATTTAGGTACAACATTCACATGGTGAAACAAGAGGAAAGAAGAGGATTTAATCACGTACAGCCTTGACAGGTGTTTATAAAATCAGTAATGTATATATCAACCCCTCATTCAAAAATCAAACACATAAACAAATCATCTTTTGATCATACTCCTTTATTACTTTGTCTCAATCCAAAAATGGATGATTTCCCAAAGGAAATTAAATTCTAGAAAATGCAGTGTAATCACCATCAATTTTAGATCTTGTTCAAAATTCTTAAAATGAAGATATAGATGGTTATAGACTGAAGAGATTTTCCATGAAGCTCCAAAGATTTAAAAGGGCTTTGAAAAGCTGGAATAAGGATATTTTTAAAGATGTATTCCAATCAGTTAAAGATTTTGAGGATGAAAATTTTCAATGGGAGCTCAGATATGAGCTGAATGGTAGTGAGATGAATAGGGAAAGCATGAACCAGTGTAAAGATAAGCTGTTGGCAACTTATACTAAAGAACATGAGTTTTGGAGGAAAAAATCATCAATCAAATGGTTAGAAAAATGAGATTCTAATACCAAGTAGTTTCATGCTTGTGTGAAGGCAAAACACCAGAAATTGATGATTCATTCCATTAAAGACTATAATGGGAATATTTTGGAGGAGAAACAAGCAATAAAAAACCATATTACTCAATTTTTTTGAAGGGCAATTAATTGGAGATCGGAAAATTCATATGGTGCAAGTTGAAGATGTGATCCCTAAACTTATCACATCTAAAACTAACAATATTTTAAAAGACTTTACTTCAGAGTAAGAGATGGTTGCAGCTATCAATGACCTTAGTGAAGACTCTTCCCCTGTGCCAAATGGTTTTGGAGGTTAATTTTATAACAAGTGTTAGAATATAAGTAAGCATAACTTATTGAATGCTATCAACAGCCTCTTTACAGGGCTACAGCTTCCTAAAAATTAGACTAGCACTGTAATTGTGCTAATTCCAAAAGTCAAGGATCTTAAAACTTGTGGTGATCTAAGGCCAATCAGTTTTTGCAACTTCTCTTGCAAAATTATTTCAAATATCCTCATTAGTAGTCTGTCTAAAGTCTTGCCTTCAATTATATCTCAAAACCAAAGTGGATTTATCAAAGGAAGGGTAATCCAAGATAATATCTTGCTTGCAAAGGAAATGGTTCATAATTTATCCAAGAAATCCCATTGAGGAAATGTAATTTTGAAGCTGGATATGGAGAAATCTTATGATGGGTTACACTAGAGGTTCTTAATCCAAGTTTTAAGAGGCTTTAGATTTGGGGAGAAATGGATTGATTATATATGGGGAAGTATTTCAGGCAATTGGTTTTCATTATTATTAATGGCTTGAACAGTGGTTTCTTTAAATCTTCTAAAGGTCTAAGACAAGGGGATCCTCTATCCCCTAATCTTTTCATTATATCTAGTGATTACTTGAGTAGAGATCTGAACAACTTGATTCCATCAGAATTCATAAACCCATATTACCTTCCTAGTAGAAGTCCTTTGATTTCTCATCTTTCATTGGCACATGATATGATCATCTTTTGTAGAGGATACAAGGAAAACCTTATTAGAGCCAAAGAATTCCTTTCCAAATATTACAGTATATCTAGTAAGAAAATCAACAGGGTCAAGAGAAAGTTCACTTTTCCTAAATCTTGTAGCCCTCAATCAAAGTCCAAGGTAGCAGCCAATACTTTATTAAAATTCAAAGCCCTTCCTCTCAAATACCTTGGATGTCCTCTTTTTAGGGGAAGAAACAAGTTAATATTCTATGAAATGTTAATTCATTCATTAAGGGCTAAAATAGCAGGTTGGCACTCCAAGATGTTGTCTTTGGGAGGTAAGATCATTCTATTAAAGCATGTATTATCCTCAATTCCAGAATATCTTATTGTTTATATTTCTCCTCCAAAGGAAGTTCTTATGAAAATTCAAAAATCCTAAATAAATTTTTCTGGGGGAAATGGTCCTGATGAGGACAAACATCAATGGAAGATTTATGATTTTCTCTATAGAAGCTTAGAATAAAGAGGTCCGGACCTAGTGAATTTCATTGCCTTTTCTAAAGCATGTTCTATGAAAATGTACTAGAAATATATAACTGAGAAACCTCTTTGGGCTAACTATATTCATAATAGATATAAGCATTAGAATCATTCTTCCAAAGGAGGTTCTCATATTCGGAGAAGCATAACGGAAGCTAAAGATCTTTGCATCCCTTATATGGACCTTCAAATTCATCTGGAGAATTTTCCTTTTCTTCTGCATATGTTTGTGTTAAAAATATTTTCCCATTTCTAGAGTATTCAAAAATATTTAGGATCCTCATATCCTAAAGAAATTCTCTATTAACATGTGGAAGATCCTTAATCAATGCTTGCCTCTTGATGAGAATATTCAATCTATTGGAATAAGGATATGTAGTAGATGCCATGCCTGCGAGAGTAATCCATTGAGCATCTACTTTTATCGTGCCCAAGCACAACTCCAGTTTGGAAATTCTTTTCTAATTTAATGAGAATTAATTTATGCACTTTTAATATTCATACTATCCTCCAGAACTGGGAAATCTAGAAGGCCTATATGATAATATGATCATATCCTATAGATTATCCTAAATTTATTATTAAATGAATTCCTATTATTGTTTGCTGGGAAATCTGGAAGGCCAGGAACCAAAGCTTCTTTGAAAATTCTAGTTTCCATTCCAATCAATTATTCTCAACACTTTAAACTTAATCTCTAGTATTTGTAGGGGAATACGTTTTAAGCATGGAATTAACCCTTTTGATATAGGTATTTAAGAAGATTTTGGCCTTAAATGTTATAGGAAAATTCTGTTGATTAAAGAAATCAAGCAGACTTTCCCTTCAAAATCATGCCTTAAATTGAATCTAGATGGAGCATCTAAAGGCAATCTTAGCATCAGTCCTTATGGTGGAATCCTTAGATATGATAGAGGTGAATTGGTGTTTGTTTTTGCTAAATCAGAGGGACTTTCCTTAAATTCCTATGTGGAGCTGAGAGGACTAAGTAGGGGTCTTCATCTATGTTTGGAATTTGGTATTTAAGATGTTATAATTGAATCAGACTCAATGTTTGTTGTCAATTTCATTAACAAGTGTTGGAAACCTCTACGAGCCTTTAGGAATTGTGTTGAAGATATCAAGGAGAGTCTAAATAAATTTAAGTATTCTCTAAATTATTGTTATAGAAAATCAAACATCGTTTCTTATGATCTAGACAATCATGGTATCAATCTTCCTTATCTTACTATCTATATAAATGTTATGGATCTTTAAAATTGGTGAGAGGTGCCTACAAGTTGGATAAGATCGGGTGTCACTATCTGGAGTTAAATATAAAGCTCCAAGTTTATTTTTATTTTCTCTTTTCTTCTGCAATGGGGATATTTATAAATCCTTCTATTTATCGCTTTCCAAAGTTAACTTATTGGGATCAATAGTTAACTTTAAAATCTAGAAATTTCTCTTTGGAGCTTGTAAATGTCATTAGAGCGGCTATTTCTCTATTATTTTAATAATATTTGTGGGGGTACTATCCCTCTTCTCTAAAAAACAAAATCTCCCCAAAGGCATCTAGATTCTACCCATATCTAAATAAAGAATACCCAATATTGGTCCCTAATATAACAAATTTTTTGCAAAAAGTGAACACTTAACTTTCACACACATAATTTTGTTATAGAGTCAAAAGATGGAGATCATATCCAATTTTCGGTAGGGAGGTAGTACTTAAATAAGAGATAAAATCCAAAGTCCTAAATGGTGTAATACACCTCCCAAACTAGGTGACTAAGTTAACTGTCTAACTTGGATACCAAAATCCCATCGAATAAGATAGGATAAACCAAAGGGAATGATGATGCTAGGAATCACCATATCAATGTTATGCACAACTCTAGGTCTAGCTATATCAATAATGGGGTAATTCAAGGTAATATATTCAAATAAGGAGGTGAGAGTGAGAAAAAGGGCACAAATATATAATTGGTTCGGCCTTAGACTACTCCATTGTGAAAAATATAGGGTGTTTTCACTATAATAAGGCTCAAATGGACATGAAAGTACACGCTCAATCCTTCTCTCTCTAAGTACAAAAAGTAATAGAGTTTTAATAGGAGTTTTGATTTTTTCCCCCTTGTAATGAAGATGAAGTTGGATTTTATAGTTTAGGGGATGCGCAGTGCCACCTCCAAGCATGAGGTAGATGCACCAATATGAGAGATCCAGTTGTCTTATGCACATGTACATCATGATGATGAAATATTTCCTCACGTGGGTCATTAATCTTTTATAAGGGTTTGGTCCACGTAGCTTGGTGACATACAAGTCACATGTTTCGTGTGAAATACTGAGGTCGGCTATGTTGGTCATGGCCAGTCCAAGATGGCGGAACTGATCTTCTAGGTGAACAACTCTGAGACTGTGCAATTCATCCAAGAACTATAGGGAGGTCTTGGCCTGTTACTGTCGTATGAAGACGACACATGGTGAAGGCAAGACATGGAGTCACCTATGATCGTAGAGTAAGCCTTCATGTGTGATTAAAACTATTCTACGAGTGAGGTCTCAGAGGCCAAGATTAATTGACATGGGCCTCTGTGCCATGAGCCTATATTTTAATGAGTTTTATTGACACTGGATAGGAGTCGGGAAGCTGATAAGAGTCTCATCCTAGACGAGGCCACACTTATGTATATAAATCACCCCTAGACTTTAGTCTTCAATGTAAATGGAAGGCTTATGGGTATAGTCGTCCAACCCCCTGTGATGATGTGTTCCCCCGATGTCAGAGGTTGCTTTGGAGATGTGAATGGATCTTGTAGATGTCAGGAATGTCCCTTCTGCATCCCAAGCAGACATCACGTTTGAGTGTCCTTAACTCGACACACATATCAGCAAATGGGTGGCTTGGCATGTTTGCTAAGGAGTGGCAACAGTATGCCTCCTTGGGGGATCATGCCCTAATGATGCGTGTCTTGAAAATCACGCGTAATCATTTACAATTTTAAATACCAAAAATTTAACCCTTTTCTCTTTATTCACTAAAAATCATATTCTCCCGCTTTCTACAAAATAATGAAACCTCCATTCTCTCTCTCTCTCTCTCTCTCTCTCTCTATCTCTCCAAACCACTATATTTCAAGCGAGCTTCGTTATTTTTTATCCCACAGTCTTTTACAATGGCCAGGTAACCCTTTTCCTTGCTATATTTCGTTCGATCTTCTTTCTTTTGCATCTTTTCTGCTTTGATATTTTTTTGCCGAGGTTTGTGATTTTTAGCCACTATTTGTGGTTGTTTTGGGGTTTACTCAACGATCGGGGGGTTGTTTTTAGGTTATAGAGGGTTAAGAAAAGTCAGTTTAGGTGAGAGGTTGGTTTTTATGTCACTGATTTAATTTTTTGGTGGCCCTTCGATTATTTTCTCCAGTGGTATTCATACTTGTTCTTGATAAGTTCTTTCCTTGAAAACTATTGAAATTTCCCTTCAATCTTTTATTCAACTCAGGTCAAACTTGTTCCTATTTTAATGTAAAGAAGGTTGTATGAGTTAGATGAGTAATACCCACATTTGAGGAAGAGGATATTTAGGAAGATTTGCAAAGCTTTGGCCAAGGTTAAATGTAGATCCGAGGCTGAATTTAGACTTTCACTTCAACCAACCCCTTTATATATAGTACGTCCTCCCCCACTTCTTACATACCAATACATAGCTAATCCTAGTGTCATTAGTATCATTAGGGACATCATGTCAAACACCTCTTATAGGGGGTCTCAATCCGTGGCCTCGTTTGAGGATTACAGCCCCTTCTTATCTAAAGAGCCTAAAAAGTATGACTCGTTTCGAAGAGGCCATAAAAGTACCAATGTCTCTCCTATATAATCATGATGGTACCGAGTCTAGGACTAGGGGAAATTTAAAAACATCCCAGGATCAGGGGAAATCGAATGACGACGAGGTGAGAGTAAAGGTATCTTTTAATTAACCTCTAATGGATGTCCCTTTGTCGACCATAACTGGTGTCGAGTTCGCCACAAGGTTCCCTAGTGGTTTAAGTGCATTCTATATTGGGGATGAGACCGAAGATGAGGAATAACCTCTTCACACTTCGTATGCTACGATCTTTCCCAGTACTGTCTTAGAGATGGATTTTATTCGGTGAAGGCATTTCTATGGAATAAAGTCTTCCATTAATATGAGAGTCTTGTCCGAGGACGAGAGAGCCTTCAAAACATAGAGGAATAAGTATATATTTATGAACAAATGTTTAGGATCAGCTTCAGATTGTCAATTCATCCCAATATAAGAGCCATCCTTGCTAACAAGGGACTTTTTCCAGCTCAACTTTATCCTAACGCTTGTAGAATTATTCTCGGCTTCATTCAGACGTGTAGACTTTCCTTTAAACCGACTTACCGGTTAGCATTTTTAGACCTTGCTATACCATGTCAACGATGAAGATTCAACCTTGCTTCTTTCATCTTGTATCTAGAAAATCTGATAAAAAGGTTATGATCGTAAATCAAACCTGAAATCATGATTGAAAGCCATAATACTTCTTTGTGTCGTGGGCCTGGGAGTTTGACATCGATACTCCATGTAGTGCAAATGAACCAAGGGTACCCCAAAAATGGGGCAAGGTGTCGATGTCGGCAAGACTTCATCCCGACCTAGGCAAATGCGGTCGGGAAAAGATTGACCACTTAAGGTCATCTAGAAAGATGGGAGGCCAAATTGAGTTTGATCAATTGACAACCCCCGAACTTTGGCCCGACACTGGTATGGGGGTTAACCCCCTCACTGTAGACACTGTAACACCCCGCTAAATTCACGCGTCGGCCGCCACCAAGATTAAGTCGGGCGTTAATAAATTAAATATCATCCTTAGCATGTGACATATGTGAGATATATAAAATTTAATCCACAAGATAAATATTTTAAATCAATCCCAAATATTAAGGACATCCAATTGATTTATCATCAAAGTGCGATATAAAGTCCATCACATGCAATCTCCGAATATCTTAATTATTACAATAAATCAAGTCCAACTAAAATCTCTTAAGACAACTTTGGAACCGAATGGCCCAATAAAAATCAAAATATAGTCTTACAATAAATACGACTGAATAGGAGAAGAATAAACTACTAAACAATTATATAGCTCTAGATGCACTTTCGAAGGATTTCCAAAATATTTTTATGCACCTACTCCAATTAAATTCCTGAAAATATTAGTCAACGCATGTGTCAGAGCCAAGGCCTTGAGCATGAATATCGTCTACTCCTTTCAATTAGGGTCCTTGAACCCAAACAATAGTGCTATACATATCGACCATAATAATAGAATATTTTAATTTAAACGAAGTCTATAATCTCAACAATAAATTTCTAAGTACCCACAAGGTTTAAATGTACCACACTAATATTATTTTAAATTATCCCAAGTCCCACAATGTTAATGTGCTTGAATTAACCAGGATAATTTGTTCTCACTTTATTATTAGGTATAGCGGTCCTCCTGCCATGGGTGATTTACACAAAAATACATTATAATAGCGGTTCTCCCACCACGAATGATTTTCTTCACCAAAATTTGACGGTCGTCCCATCATGGATGATTTACACAAAAAACACGTCCCCTTGTCATACTCGCTGTCTGGCCCGTTTTTATCTTGCGATCCTCGACATATGATAAGGTTCCACACACAACATGACATAAACGACCTCTAACCCGATTAAACTGTCGGCCCTGGTCACATTATGTCGCCAATAAATTTTAATATCAATTTTAGTCTTGCGGTATTAATTTCTCAAAATTTCTCATACTAGTTATTTACATAAATTTTTTCCACCCTTAAAAGCGAAGTGAAAATCCTCAAAATATTCCTTAGTCCCAATTAAAATTTCCCCAAATACAATTTCATCCCATCATAAATAAATGATAATTATAACAATTTTTCTTCACCTACATATCAATCCTAGGTTATCACAACAACGGTAAAAATACAGAAATTGCGCCCACCACAATTTATATAATCCGCATAGATTTATTTTAATTAGTCCCATACCTAATTACCATAAATCGCAACTAAGGCCCACTTACTAGTCTCATACCTAGCAAGTGTATTATAACAAGGGGTGAAAACCAATTATCAATAATACCAACGTTCTCGAAATATTTAATATTATAATATTTCAAAATTGACACAATTTACAATTTATGATAATATTCTCAACAACACTAAATTCCCAATAAATGATTTTTAATCTAATTATGGGGAAATTAAGAACATGTAATTATTATGATTTTTCCGAATCATTTTTAATTGCAAGTTCCATAATAGCTATTTATTTTCTAGCACAAGTAATTTAATTAATTTGGGAAATTTTACATAAACATCCAAATTAAATTACTAAGGGCTCCTCTACATGTATATGCCCACAATATCACCAACTAAGTAAATACAATCCAAATATCAACAAAATTATAATTATTTGGTATTTTTAATTATTTTCACAAAACAACCCCATAATTAATTTCTTCAATATATTATGTTCTTACTTTATTTTAGAACACATGAGTTTTAATGGAGGCTATAATCAAGACACATAACACTAAAGGAAAAGAATAGGATAAACATGTCTGGTTTTCGAAAGTTGAAATTGACGAGAGATTCGGGTTCTCCTC
Source organism: Sambucus nigra (assembly GCA_949130495.1). Taxonomy (NCBI): domain Eukaryota; kingdom Viridiplantae; phylum Streptophyta; class Magnoliopsida; order Dipsacales; family Adoxaceae; genus Sambucus; species Sambucus nigra. The sequence goes on along the minus strand of OX422210.1, from coordinate 678,858,707 downwards.
GAAAAATTGATCGAAAAACTCTGTTGCACCACTTTGAAATAATTTTGTTTTGACCTCTGAAAATAAGCATGAAAAACTGTTTTAATGGTGTTTTGGGTTTTGGAGGTGGAAGATAAAGAGAAAAGGGTTTGTTGGCTGCTAAGGGCTTACAAGAGGTGTGTGTGAGGAATCAATACCTGAGCTTCCTTTTTATAGTAAAGTTTGAGGGTTTAAAATATAAATAAAACTTCTTATTTCGTCAAAATGACGAACTGCTTCTGGCAGATTTCACTATGATCGATCGATCGATCAAGCAGGGATTTTGATTATGCCAGCTTCTTAAATTAAGGGGTTAAACGTTAAACTTTAATTAAAAATTCATTTTAACTCCGAATTAAATTCCGCTTGAAGTTGTATGTCTCTAAAATAATAACCAACATATTTAACCAATAAAATTTATAAAATTCAAAAATTTATTTATTTATTTTTTTCGAATATTCATTTTTATTTAAAAAAACTCCTTTAAAATTTCGGGTTGTTACATATACTTCCCCACCAACAAGAAATTTCGTGCTCGAAATTTAGCAAGATTAAATGTATACATAAAATAATTGGGCTCCCATATACCTAATTCTACCTAAGAGGAAATTATTAATACTATGCATATAGTAAAATATTTTACTTACCGATCCTAGATTTAGCCACGGCGTGGCTCTTGCGGTGCCTGCTCCTTTCGAGGCTGAAATTGGTAGCACCTCCCATAACCAAGGTTGGTTGGTGCTGCAGCCACCCCCTGTGCACCAAGTGTTGTTGGTGCTGTTGGCGCTCCCTGAACGCCTATTACCTCCAGTAAAGCTGGGGCTCCCCCCATCCCAAGCCCTGTCTGTGCTGGCCCTGATTAACTTGACTTTGTGCAACAGGCCCCTGATGGTTCTCTCTCCTAAAACACTTATTTGCTTTGTGTCCCACTTTCCCACATTTGAAACAAGTACCTTGAAAAGCCTCCAAGTTCAAATTTTTCTCACCTTGAGGACCTTGCCTCTGGTTGTCATGGTGAAAGTTATTGTTTTGCTGACCTTGGTTCGGCCTCGGTCTCTTCCATGTTTGGTCGCCCCTATAGTCTTCGCCCTGACTCTCAGGTTCTTGCCTCTTTCCCAATTTCTTATGATGGTTTATTCTTTCCTGCTAATGTAACATTACGGCATCCACTACTTGGGAGTAAGTAGTGTATGTTGGATTTCCCAAAACCATTTGTCTGATGGGCCATGAAAACCCTTTGATGAAGAATTCCATCTTTTTATACTCGGTATCTACTTTCTCAGGTATGAACATAGATAAGTTTGTGAACTCTTGTTCGTACTCTACAACTGATTTTGAACCGTGTCCCAACTCTACAAATTCTCTCTTCTTCTCACTCCTAATAGCATAAGGGAAGTACTTGTTGCTAAACTTTATTTGAAAATCAGTATAATTCAATCTATCTCATTCCTCTGATGTGGTGGTGCTCTCCCACCATTGTAAGGCACTTCCCGACAAATGAAATATTGCTAATAACTGCTTTGCACTTTCGTGCATTCCACTAATCTCAAGTGTCGTTCCATGTCCCTCCTCCATTGGTGAGCGACCATGGGATCAGATCCTTCGATAAAGGTAGAAGGATTTCCCTTGAAAAAGTTGGTCCTCGCTCTATCCCAATTTGAGACGGGTGGTTCATGCTGTTGGGGTACTAACGTCATCACTCTTTGTCTCCCCATTTCAATACCGGTCGTTGTGGTCTCTCTTACGATTGCCGCTAGTGCTTCGGGATCTAGGATAAACTTCCTTTGTCCCTCCTGAACTGCGGGACCAGAAACAGGCTCCTCTCTCCTATTACCATTTTTCCTAGTGTTCCTCATCTGTAAAGATAAGAACAATCATTATGAGACTCAGAAAAACTAAGAGTACAAATCATCGAAAGGAAATCAAAGGTAAGCAACGCGGAAGCTGAACGGATTCATAACCTATAAGACCTAAGACCATGCTCTGATACAATCTGTAACACCCCGCTAAATTCAGGCGTCGACCGCCACCAAAATTAAGTCGGGCGTTAATAAATTAAGTATCATCCTTAGCATGTGACAGATGTGAGACATATAAAATTTAATTCACAAGATAAATATTTTAAATCAATCCCAAATATTAAGGACATCCAACTGATTTATCATCAAAGTGCGATATAAAGTCTGTCACGTGCAATCTCCGAATATCTTAATTATTACAATAAATCAAGTCCAACTGAAATCTCTTAAGACCATTTTGGAACCGAATGGCCCAATAAAAATCTAAATATAGTCTCACAATAAATACGACTGAATAGAAGAAGAAGAATAAACTACTAAACAATTATATAGCTCCAGCAGCACTTTCGAAGGATCTCCAAAATATTTTTATGCACCTACTCTAATTAAATCCCTGAAAATATTAGTCAACGCATGTGCCAGAGCCAAGACCTTGAGCATGAATATCGGCTACTCCTTTCAATTAGGGTCCTTGAACCCAAATAATAGTGCTATACATATCGACCATAATAATAGAATATTTTAATTTAAAGGAAGTCTATAATCTCAATAATAAATTTCTAAGTACCCACAAGGTTTAAATGTGCCACACCAATATTATTTTAAATTATCCCAAGTCCCATGATGTTAATGTGTTTGAAATAACCAGGATGATTTTTTCTCACTTTATTATTAGGTATAGCGTCCCTCCTGCCATGGGTGATTTACACCAAAATACATTATAATAGTTGTCCTCCCGCCACGGGTGATTTTCTCCACCAAAATTTGATGGTCCTCCCGTCATGAGTGATTTACACCAAAAAAATTTCCCCTTGTCATACTCGTCGTCTGACCCGTTTTTATCTTGCAATCCTCAAAATATGATAAGGTTCCACACACGACACGACATAAACGCCCTCTGACCCGATTATACTGTCGGCCCTGGACACATTATGTCGCCAATAAATTTTAATATCAGTTTTAGTCATGCGGTATTAATTTCCCGAATTTTCTCATACTAGTTATTTACATAAATTTTTTCCACCCTTAAAAGCGATGTAAAAATCCTCAAAATATCCCATAGTCCCAATTAAAAGTTACCCAAACACAATTTCATCCCATCATAAATAAATGATAATTATAACAATTTTTCCTCACCTAGATATCAATCCTAGCTTATCACAACAATGGTAAAAATAGAGAAATTGCCCCCACCCCAATTTATATAACCCGCATAGATTTATTTTAATTAGTCCCATACTAAATTATCATAAATCGCAACTAAGGCCCACTTACTAGTCGCATACCTAACAAGTGTATTATAACAAGGGGTGAAAACCATTTACCTAAAATACAAATGTTCTGTAAATATTCAATATTATAACTTTTCATAATTGACACACTTTACAATTTATGATAATATTCTCAACAACACTAAATTCTCAATAAATGATTTTTAATCTAAATATGGGGAAATTAAGAACACGTAATTATTATGATTTTTTCGAATCATTTTAATCGCAAGTTCCATAATAGCTATTTATTTTCTAACACGAGTAATTTAATTAATTTGGGAATTTTTACATAAATATCCAAATTAAATTACTAAGGGCTCCTCTACATATATATGCCCACAATATCACCAACTAAGTAAATACAATCCAAATATCAACAAAATTATAATTATTTGGTATTTTTAATTATTTTCACAAAACAACCCCATAATTAATTTCTTCAATATATTATGTTCTTAATTTATTTTAGAACACATGAGTTTTAATGGAGTATATAATCAAGACACATAACACTAAATGAAAAGAATAGGATAAATATGCCTGATTTTCGAATGTTGAAATTGATGAGAGATTCGAGTTCTCCTCGGAAAATTGATCGAAAAACTCTCTTGCACCACTTTGAAATAATTTTGTTTTGACCTTTGAAAATAAGCATGAAAAAATGTTTTAATGGTGTTTTGGGTTTTGGAGGTGGAAGATGAAGAGAGAAGGGTTTGTTGGCTGCTAAGGGCTTGCAAGAGGTATGTGTGAGGAATCAATACCCGAGCTTCCTTTTTATAGTAAAGTTTGAGGGTTAAAAATATAAATAAAACTTTTTATTTCGTCAAAATGACGAACTGCTTCTGGCAGATTTCACTATCATCAATCGATCGACCCCCAGGCATCGATCGATCGATCAAGCATGGATTTTGATTCTGACAGCTTGTTAAATTACGGGGTTAAACTTTAAACTTCAATTAAAAATTCAATTTAACTCCGAATTAAATTCCGCTTGAAGTTTTATTTCTCTAAAATAATAACCAACATTTTTAACCACTAAAATTTATAAAATTCAAATTTTTAATTTTTTTTCGAATATTCATTTTTTTATTTAAAAATACTCCTTTAAAAATTTGGGTTGTTACAAACATCCCATTCTAATACCCCTTAACCTCTCCTTAGGTCCCTAGTACCTCCCTTCATCACAACAAACCTAAGTCATACCCCGGGTACTGAACTAAAGGCCATCGGACACTCCCAGCCTCCATTTGACCGAAAGTCAAACTCTTCAGCTCAAAGGAGACTGAATGAATCTTAGAAGGGATCTGAAACCTCCTTCCAACGATCCGTCTTGTGCGCGATTTTGACTTACGGTGCGGATGAACGACCCGTTTTCCCCCTGAAACTCGATCAGGAGGCCACCGGACGCTCCCAGGCTCCGTTTGACCAAATTCAACTCTTTATCTCAATCGAGACTGAATGAATCTTCTAAGGGCACTAAAACCCCTTTCCAACAGTCCACCCCGTGCGCAATTCTGACTTACAATACAGACAAATGATCCGTTTTACTTCGAAAGGTCACCGAGCACTTCCAGGCCCTGGTTGACCAAATTCAACTCCCCAAACCAATTCAAACTCTTTGGAATGTCGAAGTAAATCTCCTAACCTTTCCAACGATCCGCCCCGTGCCCAATTCTGACTTACCATGCGGACGAATGATCCGTTTGCGTTCGACAATTCCCCGTCCAAAGGACCGACGAACGCTTTCGAGCCACATTTGACCTAAAGTCAACTCCCGAAACTGGGAGCAGTCCAAAGGACTTTCGAAGGTTTCTAAAATTTCTTTCCAACGATTTGCACCATGTACGATTCAAATCAATGGTTCGGGCTCTACGATCGATTTTTCGAAGGAACCTGAAAGACATTGCCAAACGGCAGGTTCCAAAACCTGCCTATTGAAAGTGTACCTAAACACACCTTTCGATTGGCAGGACCAAGTCTATGCTGATCGAAAATTCCCTAGCGCTATAAAAAGGAGGGCCTAACCTCATTTAAAAAAAAAAAAGAAAATCAGAGATCCATTACTCTCAGCAAGCTCAAAAAACCCCTCTCGAAGTTAGCGTGATTTCCACATCCAAATCCCTTTCCAACCTTCACCTTTCGTCACATTTTTCCTCAAATTTGGTGAATTAAGTATCCTCCATCATCACCCAAGTACAGGGCTGCTCTCCAACATCCAAGATCAAGTTCAAGATCTTCAAAAAGGTCCAACTTTCTCAACTCTCTCTTTAAATTCCCCTAAATTCGCATTAACTTATTTTATTACTTAGCACTTTTATTCTCTCATGTCACATATCTTAATATACTTTTTATCTAGTATTATTTCACATCTATTATTTTCATATAAATAAAACCCCAAAAAATAAGAAAAGGTGGGTTTGCTCATAAATTCCAAGCGGGAATTCTCACACCTTTCTCATAACTAAAACACTTTTTTACACACACACACATACAAGAGAAGTCCCCGATTGGATTTCTGGGATAAACCCCACCCCTTATTTTTCATGCGAACTACGTGGATTTTGATGCCTCTATAGGCTACGTAGACATCTCGAGGTAAAACTCGTGACTCGAGTCCTATTCCTACTCTTCTCTCATTTTTTATTTTTCTATGTTTTTTAAACTTAACTCTCATAAATTCTATATATTTACATATAAATATATTTGTTCTTAGTGGCGTATTATTCCTTGTGCGTTATCATTCTGTTATAACGATCAATGCGAGGATAATCGCGTAAATGCTATTTTCTAATATTATTTTTTTGGAACATTCCTATGGATGACTCGCTTTATCTCTTTGAAAAGCCGAATAGGTTTGGTGTGTGATAATTGATTAAATTAATTCGCAAGATTCCAATAAACCCTTATCTAATTAGAGTCTACTTTTAAACTAACTAAAATCAACCCTTAAACGTGCATCTAAAGTGCAAGTGTCAACCCATAAACAAATAAAGCAAGCGACACAAAATTAAGGAAAAATTCCCGAAGGGCAAAACCTTTTATTTCTAGAAGTTTAAATAATTTACAAGACCATTGACTTACATACAACCTGATAAGCGCCCACAAGTGTAACGCACGGTGTCTTCGGTAAACCTTCAAAGCAACGGCTAGAAACAGTGTCGGCTGGAATCTCCCGTAGGAACTCCAGGTGGTCAGCAATGAAGAAGAGAGACGGCTTCTCCACAAGGGTATGAACAGCAAAAGTGTGTTCTAGGGTTCCAAAAGATTCACAAAAGTAATTGGGATTTTTGTGTGTGAATCAAAAAGATATTTGGCACATCAAAAATTGAAGCCTTGTTGTGTTTGAACTCTTAGAAACGTTTTCTCAAAGACTTCAAAAAATACATCACCGAAATAGGTATATTTATAGGAAATATAAGATGGTGGATAAAAAGCTCACGGAACTGTTCGAACTTATCCCAGGCGGACCGGTCCAGCTTGGAGGCGGATCGGTCCGACCTCGGATCGGTTGTAATAAAAATTAGCTTTATAGGTTCGCATTCGATCCGTGGTATACTGGACCTTGAGCAAGGAGGATCGGTCCAGTAGGTAGGCGGATCGATCCGGTAGGGAGGCGGACCTGTCCGGCTTCCCAGAAAAATAAAAAACTTTTAAAAAGCCTCTTTTTGCTTAAAAAAACTTACTTCTTATTTTTATAAAAAAAATCATTTTATAAAAATTTCCCAATACTAAGTATGAACTTTAAGGAACATAAAAACAAAACTTTACCAAGTTCATTCTCGCAGAGGGTATGATGTTGAAGATGCTTTGATATTCGGATCCGTTGATGTAGATGCGATCTTGAATTTCTTCAACGGTGTAACGGCGTATGACATACAAATTGATGATGGACAAAAATGTCCTTACACTCTTCCATGATACAAGTCGATGATTCCTATCTCCACTACGTATACACATGCACACGTATCACGGGGAAATAAAGGAAAATAGCAACAACCCATGAGAGACCGTAAGGGAAGATTGGGTGCCTAACACCTTCCTATTTTGTAACTTAGCCTCCGGACCATTTTCGAATCATTTTGGTTTCGTATGTATCAGTATGTCTTTGGATGTTGTCCTTCGGTATGGCTCCCTTTTCTTTTATCTGTTTTAAGTAAAATAGACTAGCGACTCCATCTCTCTACATTTTTCACCTCATCAATGACACCGGCCGAAGCGCTCCCAAGAGGGACGCGCGGGAAAAAAAAGGGATCCTCTCCCGCCGTGAGGATCGTGGATGGCCACAGTGGCGACTCTGCTGGGGATTTATTTTGAGTGCTAGACTCTATTTACATGGGTGTTTTATTTTCTTATATATCCCCCTATTTGGATGTTCCCCTTTTACTATTCATGTGTACCTCATGCTTATGCTTCTATTCACACACTTGTAGAAAATTCTCCATGTACACTTCACACTACGTGCACCTAGGATCACAGGTATCCCCATTTTTCACGCATCACCCATACTTGGTATACCATTGGTACTCATACCTTTCTCCCTGTTGGGCATGATCAAGAAAGATACTCTAATAAGATACTAATAAGAGAATCATGCATGATTCACACAATATCACCAAAGAGCATTGTGATTGACCAAATTTTGTCCAGTAACTGGAGGGTCACTTCATGATAGGCGCTAGTCCGGCAGGGCGCAGTTAGCCTAAGCGATATGACTATCACCTTCCATTAGCCAAGTACTTTCGACGTATATCGAACGGTTACCCCGTATCGTACTACTTGACCAAAGTCATGATGGGAGGTATATCGTAGGGAACTCGTTCACGTATGCCGAGTATGTCGAATTCGCTCTCATGCGTACCGACCCCACGAGTTATATAGTGAGGCAATTCACGTACACACAGGTATATCAAATGGCTAGTCCACACATACCGATTTCCCTCAAAAATCAAGACGTATATCATCAAAGACACGCCAAAGGAGGGAACCCTTTTCGATTCACCCAACCAACTGCATACCCGCATATAGGTGTCAAGCCTAGTACACACATGTTAGATTGTTGGTTTCAACCTAAAACTCTGTCGAAATTTCGGGTCGGCCTACCGCCCAAATTTTTGCGCATTTTTAAAATAGGACCCTACCCATGAGCCTGGTTACAAGTCCAGCCATATTTTTGCATATGTTACAAACCCAACTTTTCCAGGCTCGGGTCCCGTTCGACATTTCACTTTGCATTTAGGAGAATTTAATACAAGTGAGAACATAATAATAATAAAAATAATAATAATAATAATAATAATAATAATAATAATAATAATAATAATAATAATAATAATAATAATAATAATAATAATAATAATAATAATAATAATCATGCTGAGACCCGTCTTCCAAAAACATTTCTCCCTTCTTTATCAAAAAGCCAAAAATATTTCTCCTTTCTTTACCAAAAATCCAAAAATATTTTGTCTTCCAATCTCAAAAAGAAAATTAAAAAATATAAAATATTTTCTTCCTTTTTTTTTGTCAAAAATAAACCCCATTTTACGCCTTCTCAGGTCGATCGCACGCCCTTGGACTGGCTCCTTATTGGCTTCGGTCTTCAATCAAGTCACCCTGAAGTTCTGACTGTTCCCCTGTTACCTCTTTCGAGTCCGGTATCCATCCGATTTCCATGGAGAAAATAGATCAAGTACCAGTTGCGCAGCCAGATCTGACGGCAGTTTTAGCTCATCTCGTGTCCAAGATTGAAAACCTTCAGACTGATGTTTGAGAGATGAAACGAAACCAGATTCCTATTCCTCAAGAGCTCGAGGCCCTATTTCCTCATGCTATGGATCCACTCGAGCCTATTTGGGTTCCTGAACATTATTAACACGCTCCATGTGCCCCTCCTATTAATGGGTTGTCGCCTGCCCAACTTTCTATGCCAAACCTTGCCCAGCCTGGGGCTAACTTGCCTGTGATCGTTGATCCGAAAGAGGAAGAATTAATAATGTCAAAGAAGATCTCAAGATGCTAACTAAGAAGTTTGACCAAGTCGGAATCTATGGAAATTACAAGGACTACACCCACACGTCTCCTTATCTAAAGGCGAGGTTAGTCGAGAAGTTCAAGATGCCGAATATCGAGAAATTTGGAGGAAGTGGACCACAGATTGTTCATCTTCGTAGTTATCACCGTTCTATGACTCTCCTAGGGGCTTATGAAGAAGTGATGGCCCAACTATTTCAGCAAACTTTGAAGGATAGCGCCCTCCGGTGGTTTTTGTCTCTCGCGGAGTTCAAAATCCATAGATGGGAGGATGCAGTCCGTGAATTCATATCGCAGTACAAATATAATGAAGAGCTTGAGGTCACCCGCCATGATTTAGAGATGCTCAAATAGAACTCTGTGGAATCAATCAATAACTTCATAACTCAATGGAGGGAAAAAGCAGCCACCGTGACCAATCGTCCATTCGAGGAAGAAAGTTAACATAGTGAAGAAAAACTTATTGCCCCATGTTCGAGCAACCATGGGAGTAAAATACTGTCCCCACTTCTAAGCTCTCAGAGAAGCAAGAGTAGAAATTGAGGAAGGTCTTGCTAAAATAAAGGTTGAGCCAAAGAAAGTGTCTGGACAATTCACCCCCAGAAAATATGACAAACCTGCCAGTGATGCAGTCTCAACCATCAACAACATCTCTCAACCAACCACTTCGTGGGCACCAGAAAGCCACCCTATCACAGTCCGAAAGGAATACATTGAGCTCTATGCTCCCCTCTCCAAATTTTATCAAGCCCTGTTATGCCGAAACCTCATCAAACCCTTGGATCCCCGTCCATTGCCCAATCCACTTCCAGGAAACTTCAAAGCCGATGCCAATTACGCCTTTCACCAAACTGTTGGTCATACTACCAATCAATGTTTTCACCTTCAAAACATAATCCAAGGTCTAATTGACCGGGGTACCATTGCCCCACCATCCAATCCTAAGGCAAACACTACTAACAACCCACTCCCAAATTATACCAATGCCATCTTCCTAGAAATGAACCCATAATTTGATTCCTCAACTCAAATCACACCCCTACACTCTCCCAAACCTCTCAAAACTTGCCAATATTTCCTCCTACACCATATTAGCCTCACTGATCAGGCACTGTCACTCCTTACCGGAGCATGTATCATTATCCGTACCCGTTTTGAAAATGGAGGTATGGAATTATCAGAAGTGTTAAACCAACTCCTAAAGTTCGGGCTAAAATTTCCCTCACAGATGATCATTGATTACCAGAGGTTCAGCACGCTGTTCTTGGAAGCATGAAAATGGGCCCGAGAGTCAGACAGTTAGGTGGTACCATTCGATGAAATCTGCTTAGATGATGTCATTCAGATCATAGCAGACTTATTCAGACAAACTAATGACATTTGCAGTATGACCAAGTTACTTAATACTCTGAAATTACAAGGGTGCTTGGTCCCTTCACCCTTACATATCTCCCACAGAATGGGAAGACATGTATGAAGAATCCATTGAAGTTGTGGAATGCATTGATTTTACGTGCAAAGACAGAATTATTGCCACCGGATGCGGGGGAGAATTCAAAAATTCGAATGAAGAACAAGTTTTCAAGAAAACTGGCCCGGTATTCGACATGTGTGGGATGATATCGTTTGAGGAGCTCCTCGAAGAAATAAACAAAGTGGCAGAACAATCCGAGATTGACGAAAAAACAGGGTTCATATTCTTCCCTTCTTCAATAAATCACATAACCATATCGGGGAGGCATTACTAGATCCCAAGCTCACTACCAGCCAATAATAAAGGGAAGGGCATTGAAAATCTTCCTATGAACCTCGAGGAGAGAAAGATCCTCGATCAACTGAAGAAAGCTCAAGATAACATCACCTTATGGGGGATTTTCATGTCTTCCCAGCTGCACATAAATTCGTTGATCAAATTGCTCACTGGACCCATAGTTCCTCCTTCTATTACACCAGAAGAAGCAGTAAATTTAGTCGGATCCTTGACCTCTACCCGAATGCTATCCTTCTCCGAAGAAGAAATCCCTAGAATTGGGTCAAACCACAATCATGCACTCAACATCTCCATCAAAGTTATGGGGAAAAATCGTACCACTCTCTCTTGTCGATAATGGATCCTACTTGAATGTATTCCCATTAAGAACCTTCAAATGCTTAAGACCGAAGGAAAGTGACCTCACTCCAACCTCCATTGTTGTATGTGCCTACGATAATACTCACCGGGATGTGATAGGATCCATAAAACTTGTAATAGGGCTGGCCCTATAAACCTTGTCGTTGAATTTCAAGTTATTGACATCCCAACTTGTTTCAACCTGTTGCTGAGACGATATTGGATCCACAATATCAAGGGTGTGTATTCCTCACTCCATCAGAAATTGAAATTCTTCGTCGATGGACGAGTCATCATCATTTTGGGCGATGATGATAATACCGAGGGTGCAAGTACCAGCAATCCAATCCTTGAGATACATCATGGGTCAAATGATATGCCCCTATCAGGATTCTGAGTTGAACCACTCCTACTCCCGGCAGAGGACGATTTCAAAGAAAAGGTTTGTCCCGAATATGACCCTCATGGCAACGTCAATGAGATTCAGATGTTCAGAAATATGCACTTTATGCCCGGACTGGGGCTAGGACAAAGACAACAAGGGATACTTGAGCCCATTGAATTGAAGAAAGCTTTCCATCCTTATGGGTTGGGGTATCAACCATCAGAACAAGAGCTCAGAATAATCCGCCATTTTCAACTAAAGAGAAGACTAGACTACATCCAGACTTTCTCAGGTGACTCCTTGAATGGACGATTCATCAAAGAGGGTGAGGACTTCCCCTTTTGCGGCTTTCCAGAACCATGGTATGACCATACAGACAAAAAGATGAAACTCGAAATGGAGATCTTTTTCTAAGATAGTTACCCATGGGCCGAAAGTTCCTAACACTATGTACAACCGTTTATCAAAGATACTGAAGAGACTGAGGAAAGTGACTCCGAGGACTTGTTCAACTTGCAAACACTGGGGCTGGCACTCTACATGGTTCATTCAAGCACTACATCACTGGATCCATCCCACATGATTAAAGATGCTGATATAACTCTCCTCAACTGGAATGCTCCGTCGGTTCTACCTGTTGAAATCCCACCTAAACCCAATGTTTACCCCATTTCTTCTTTTGTTATCTATCTTTGCTCAGATGTAATCGAGACCTCCTTTAATGAGGTTCTCAATGATGTTTTTCCTATCAATGAAATAAATGAAGATTTCGAGTATCTTGCTGTGCCTTACATTAATTATTTAGATTCTAATCAAACTTTTGATGATGATGATTTTGCAAATGAACAATTCTTAATTGATCTAAATAAGGTTAATAACAAACAATATAATTGCGTTCAAGTTAATGAATAAGAGACTGTTATTATTAACCTCGTTCTAGTAGCCAACTGCGCGAGATTAGGATAGGGGCTACCCTTGACAAGCATGAGCGCGCACAACTCGAAGAATTTTTGAAGGAATTCATGGATGTCTTTTCATGGTACTATGATGATATCCATGTCCATCTAGAGACACAAATATTCTCCCTACCGTCCTCAGACCAATGGTGCAGTTGAAGCCACCAATAAGAACCTCAAATCCATCATCAGTAAGATGATCGAAAGCTGTTGAGATTGGGTCGAATGAATCCCATACGCCCTCTACAGGCATTACCCCTTACTCTCTAGTCTACGGCATGGAAGTGGTCCTACCTGTGGAGCTAGAAATACCCTCGTTACGCGTCATGCTTGAAAGCAAGGTCAGTGAGGAAGATTGGCATCAAAGCCGCCTCGACGAGCTGTCACTCCTGAACGAAAAGAGACTGAAGGCGTTATATCACATACAAGGGTGCCATCGCCGAATAGCGCGTTTATTCAATAAGAAAGTCAAGGGCCGTGATGTATGAGAAGGGGATTTAGCCCTTAAAGAAATAGTAGAGCCCATCTGGGACCCCAGAGGGAAATTCAAGCCCAATTGGAGCGGCCCATACATTGTCAAAAAGATCTTGTTCGGCGGTGCCGCCATGCTCACTGACTTAGATGGAGAAGAGATGACTCGTCCAGTCAGCCTGGACCGTCTCAAGAAATTTTACCCCTAGTCCAAAATCTCGGTGCGCTACGACTCTTCTCATCTCCCTTTTATTAAAAAAAAAAGATCTCTTCATTTCCCTCTATCCAGAACTACGTAGGGCCTGATCCTCTGCAAAAAAACCATTTTCAGAAAAATTAAAAAATTTCAAAAACCCCCAGAGGTACGTAGGCGGCTCATACATCTCACATGAGCACGACCCTTTCTTTTTCACAAAAAACTATTATTTTCTTACCTCCGAGAACGTCAGTCATTTCTAACATATATTTGAACAAAAGGATTATGCATGCCTTAGCGATTGGTATAGATAATTCAAAATACAAATTTCATCAAAAGGCGCAATTGGATGATCAAAAACTTGTTTATTTCATTAGTAAGAAATTACAGCGCAATTACATAAAGGAACGGATAACTCCCTTCCCCCTACCTTCCTAAAAATCCAAATAAAAAAAACAAACGTATTTCTCGGTACAAAATAAACTCTCCAAGAGTCCTACTCATAGCTACCAGAAGATCCCGCTTCATCATCATCATCATCTACATCCTGGGGTCCCCAAGCTCCCCCTGCCTGAATAGAGTACCGCAGATGCTCCATGGACCGATAGGCTTAAACCAGCCTAAAAAAAACTACCACACCTCCCTCCATGGTATCAGATAAGGCAAGCCACCTTTGTCCAGTCTCCACTTCTAATATCTTGCTGACCACTCTCCTCTACAATCATTTCATATAATCCCCAGGGATGTGCCAAACTCTCCCAACAGACTGAGAGGGATGGGACAATGGATGCTGACTCTTCCACAAAGAGCCAAACCCCATGCGCAGACGCTCAGTCAAATCTTCTGCCAGAAAAAAGTCTAGTGTCTGAGGTGGCATGACTTGCTCCCAGCCAAATTGGCGCAAAAATTGCCAAGGGAAATAGAAAAAGGTATGTCTAAGACCAACTAGCTGGAGATACAGTTATTCTCCCAGTTCCAAAATAGGCAACAACCATCCCTACCAAGGTACTGACCAGTACAGATTTAGAGCCCCATGCTCTACGAACCAGTTCTCCCAGCTCTTAATATTCAGGCCAACACTGATGAAATGGCGCGAAAAGAAGTTGAGTACAGCCAACAAAGGGTATTTCGGAGGAGTCACTAGGGCAAATCTTTCAGACAATCACATGAACAGCATCACAAGGCTACCCCTCATAAAGTCAGAACGATCTTCTCGCCAGGCATCTAAGACATTCAAAGTCTTTGCCAATATCACCGCTGCAGGATTGCGATGGTAGGACATCCATGAAGTAATAGCTGCAAGTTGAGAGTCTACTAGTAGTTCCCCAGTCACCAGCAATAATTTTGAAACCAATCCCAGAATGATAGCTCCGGCATATCCAACATCACCAACATCCTGCAAATGCATGAACCGCAACACCGCCGAAAGAGAAATCATACCTCCAGCCACCAGTGATCTGGCCGCCGAGCGCAAAATATAAACAACTCTATCGGAGAATGGGAAAACTTAGGCAGAGCCGCAGCAACATCGGGATTTATCGCCAACATGACAGAAAATTCCTCATAAGTCGGACATACTTCTTCTAAACCAAAGTGAAATATGGTCTTCGGGGTACCAGAATTATACCGCCGACATCAACATGTTCCACTATATGGGACGATTACGCCATAAAGAAACTCGATGCATGCTGTAGGCATCGTAGTCGACGTTGTAGGAGCACATCGCCTCCAAAGTCTCGAGGTAGTTGGCAAACTCAACACTACCAGGGAGAGCCATCTCACAGAACAAGAAAGTAGGAATGTGAAGGTGTGAGGAAAACACTTCACTCTTACCCCTCTCTTATACTTGAAAACCCCCACAAAGGACATAACCCCTGAGAAATCGAAAGAAATCCTTCCCCATAAGGTACCAAAGGCTGAACAGGGTACTAATTAAAGCTTTGAATTTATGGGACTGGAGTGACCTGCCGATAGGCAGGACAAGGTGCTTGCCGATCAGCATCCCCTACTTATGGAAATTTTTCTTTTTCCTCTTTTATCAAAATTCTTAAACCCAAAAATAAATTGATATTCTCAACAAAATTTCAAAAATTCCCTTTTCATCTTTATATAAATTCTCATTTTGAAAAAAACTTTCTTTCAAAATACCAAAAATATTTCTTTTTACGGTCTCAGCAGCAAAGTAAAAAGCGCATATGCATGCATTCATTCATCATTAAACGAAGATAATAAAAAAAAACTTCATTGTATTGCATAGATATGGTTCTGTGTTACATCATTTTTGCAGGAAAATAAAGAAAGAAAAAGACAAACGGGACTCAGCCCGAACCCACATTCTCTCACACTCACATAATCTTCACCTCTCTCTCCTAAGAGCTTCCACCCCTGCGGCGCGCTCTCTTTCCCCGACGGCGAGATGACGCGCCAAATCTACCTGAACCAGACTCCTCCTCGAATGAGGCGAACGGCACCAAACAAGAAGGAATAGGAACTGCGTCCCGAATATGGCCAGTCGCCGAAGATATCCAGTCCCAAATATCCTTCAGCCAAGTGGTGGACACCCGGACGTGCTGTAAAAAAAGGCAGAATCAGTGTCAAGCAGAAAAGATATACCTCAGGGCGATGAACCTCCTCCGTCAATCCCAACACCTCCGGGTCCATTGCATGAGGACGATGAAGCATAGGCACCATCCCTCCATTAGGTTGTCGAATGTTGTATGAAGGAGTATGCAACCGCACAAAGGGAACTTCCAAAGTCGTCGTCGCCGCATATGTCGAAGGACCGCCACCGCTGTGGGAGGACCCCACTGGCCGACCCGCGGGAGGGAAGGTCAGTGCATCATATATGATGGGTGGCATCAGCGAGATTATCACAAAGTCCATATAATCATACGGCACAGCTGTATCGGTGTACAACAGGTAGGACTCGCCAATCATCATCGCGATCCTCGCATCCTTTGGCAGCATCCGCTCCCGCCTTATAGACATAGAGGGCCTTGCAAGTGGCACCACCACCTCCCCCTCAGCAATCTGTCGGACCACCCTCTCCCCGAGATACCAAGAGTGGCCAAACTCATACGCCAGCAAACACCTCTTCTGCGCATTTACTCCAGTCAACCCCGTGTCCTGAATGGTTGACCCCCAAGGGTAAAAGGTCACCTGAAAAATCCCCATCAATATATAAGGAAACATAGTTCAGAGCACAGAAAGGTCTTAGACTGAAGAAGAAAAAAGTCTTACCCTATCACTGGTCAGGCCATTCAAGACATGACGCACCCCCTCTAGAGAGAGAAACCTCCTCGACTATCGATTGGCCTTGCGCCATCGATGCAACCAGCAAAAATCCCCAATGATTTCGTCCTTCAAAGCAATCAGTTGGGTATTACACCCGATCACCTTATAGAACCACGTCTGCCAAAGATAAGAATTCGCAATCAAAATAGGTGCATAAGAAAAATGCGAATGCATGAAAGAAAAATGCGCAAATTAAAGAATACCTCATGAAGATACATGGCTCCAGTGAAAGACTGCAGGTAGCACTAAATGAATGCATCCAAGGAAAAATAAAGGGTTGCTAAAGTCAGGCTCCCCCAGTCATATAGGGGGATGTTCGAAAACATCCTCAGATATGGTAAAAATCATAAGTGGATAACGTCGCCGCTCGATGCCACCAGAAATCCCCCCAACACCAGCAAAATAAAAAATCGGGCCATCTGCCTCACCTGCAACCCATCCTCCACATCGATCACTCTGTCCAATAAAACATCCTTCAACAGTGACATACGGATGGAGTCCCCAGACACTATCCTCCCCACATCACCAAGTGCCGCACGCACCGCCTTTGGCCTCACCCATAAAGAGCAATCCACCTCTATCTGTTCTCCATTACAATCCAGCCCCAGCAGCTGCTGCACATCTATGGGAGTCACAGTCATCTCCCCAAAGTCAAAATGAAAGGTGTGGGTAGTGTCCCACCACCTCTCCCCCAGAACACATAAGACTGCCGTCGAATGAGGCGTCTCATCTAGCACTTACGCCAACCTCCCAAAGCCTACTGTGGATACCACCAAACGCACCACAGGTGGAAGATGCTCCCAGACATCCTTAATCCCCATCGTCCCGCGGGCACGTATATTCGACAAAGACACATCCGATTGATAAAAGAAAAATCTTTATCAAAATCCAAGAAAAAAGGAAAATCACCAGAAAAGAATGCCAAAAGTCATTCTACTTACATAACCACCAGGGTTCACCACCCTCGAAGAGAGATGACACGACGGCTCCAACAGCAAGGTCCGCTCATCCGCAATCAGATCGAATGCGTCAAAAGAGTTATCGCTCCCCAAAGCAAGAGGCGCCCTGGCCCTCCACTCGACGTTTTCCTAGTTATTAACAACCAACCATTCCCTGTGTATTGCAATGCTCACAAAAGCGGCCATTTTTTAAATTGCGGAATGCTAGGACGATTCGCAGAAGAAAATCGCAGAAAGAGAGAAGGCAAGAAGCTAAGAAAAATGAGAGGAATTCTCCCCTTTATATAGGATGCCAAGGGTCATACCGATCGGCACTGATTTACCTTCTTGAGGCAGTCCAAAAGTGGCATCCTCCATACCATGTCGACCAGCACTCCCTTTAAATTTTCGTACAGAAAGTCCTAAAAAATACCATAAAATCCTGAAAAATCTTCAAAAAATTCCTAAAAATCTTGGAAAGGATTTAGAACATTTTCACCAATAAAATTTCGCACTTCCTCAAGAAGACCACTATTTCCCAGCAGAAATCTCAAAAGACAAGTGAATCTCTCCCCGACAACATCCTTAGAGGACCTCCAAAATATCCAAAACTTCAGGATCACCTCCTATTCCCTAAAGGTCTAAATTTTCCCCTGAGAAATGAGTCCAAACCTGGGACCACCTAATCATTTCCCCAGCACCCGGATCCCCAGCTCAAATCAAAACCACGAGGTAATTTCCCTAGCAGAGTTCCCTGAGAACCTCTCAAACTTAAGCCCACAGAATTGGTTTTGACCAGCAGAATTGGTCATTTCAAACTTAAGCCCGTAAAATTGGCTTTGACCCGCAGAATTGGCTTCGACCCCCAGAATTGGTCATTTCAAACCTAAGCCATCAGAATTATCTTTGACCCGCAGAATTGGTCATTTCAAACTTAAGCCCGCAAAATTGGCTTCGGCCAGTAGAATTGGTCATCTCACCTTGAGCTCGCAAAACTGGCTTCGACTCGCAGAATCGGTAATTTCAAACTTAAGCTCGTAAAATTGGCTTCGACCCGCAGAATTGGTCATTTTAAACTTAAGCCTGCAGAATTGGCTTCAACCCGTAGAATTGGTCATCTCAACTTAAGCCCGCAGAATTGGTCATCTCACCTTAAGCCCACAGAATTAGCTTCGACTCGCAAAATTGGTCATTTCAACCTTAAGCCCGCAGAATTGGTCATCTCACCTTAAGCCCGCATAATTGGCTTCGACCCACAGAATTGGTCATCTCAACTTAAGCCCGCAGAATTAATCATCTCACCTTAAGCCCACAGAATTGGTCAGCTCACCTTAAGCCCACAGAATTGGCTTCAACCCGCAGAATCGGTCACCCTCATCTTCAAGCCCTCATAATTGGCTTCGATCCGCAGAATCGGTCATCACAACCTAAGCCCTAAGAATTGTATTTGACCCACAAAATTGGTCACCCCCATCATTATTGTAGGTCCTCAAAATTGACCTAAATCTTTCCTTTAAAGACCATCCCCAGCATACCCCTTTAAGCCTCTAGAATTGGCTTCGACCCGCAGAATCATTCACCCTCATCTCAAAGTCCTCAGAAATGGCTTCGACTCGAAGAATCGGTCACCCTCATCTCCAAGCCCTCAAAATTGGCTTTGACGCGCATAATCGGTCACCTTTATCTCCATGCCCTCAGAATTTACTTCGACTCGCAGAATCGGTCACCCTCATCTCCAAGCTCTCAAAATTAGCTTCGACTCACAGAATCGGTCACCCTCATCTCCAAGCCCTCAGAATTGGCTTCAACCTGTAGGATCGGTCACCCTCATCTTCAAGCCCTCGGAATTGGCTTTGACACGCATAATCGATCATCCTCATCCTTAGGTCCTCAGAAGCGATCTTGACCCTCCGATCATCCTCTTTCAAATGCATCATGTGGTGTCTATTCGATGGCTATCATTTGTTCCAAACTCACCCATCGGGGGGATCTGTAGAAACCCCATGACCTCTCCTTAAGTCCCTAGCACCTCCCTTCATCACAATAAACCTAAGTCATACCTCGGGTACTGACCTAAAGGCCATCGGGCACTCCCAGGCTCCATTTAACTAAAAGTCAAACTCTTCAGCTTGAACGAGACTGAATGAATCTTTGAAGGTCACAGAAATCCCTTTTCAACGTTCCATCCCTGCACAATTCTGACTTACGGTGCGGACGAATGACCCATTTTCCCCCCAAACTCGATCAGGAAGTCATCGGACGCTCCCAGGATTCGTTTGACCAAAGTCAACTCTTCAGCTCGATCGAGACTGAATGAATCTTCTAAGGTCACTAAAACCCCTTTCCAACAGTCCACCCCGTGCGCAATTATGACTTACGATACGGACGAATGATCCGTTTTACTCTGAAAGGTCGCTGAGCACTTCCAGGCCCCAGTTGACCAAATTCAACTCCCCAAACCAAGTCAAACTCTTTGGAATGTCGAAGTACATCTCCTAACCTTTCTAATGGTCAGCCCCGTTCGCGATTCTGACTTACCAAGCGGACGAACGATCCGTTTGCGTCTGATAATTTCCCGTCCAAAGGATTGACGAACGCTTTCGAGCCACATTTGACCCAAAGTCAACTATTGGACCCGAGAGTAGTCCAAAGGACTTTCGAAGGTCTCTAAAATACCTTTCCAATGGTTTTCCTTACGCACAATTCGGATCAACGGTTCGCGCCCTACGATCGATTTTTCGAAGGAACCTGAAAGAGACTGCCAAACGGCAGGTTCCAAACCCTGCATATCGGCAGTGTACCTAAACACACCTGCCAATTGGCAAGACCAGGTCTATGCCGATCGACAATGACCTGGGCCTATAAAAAGGAGGTCCTAACCTCATTTCAAAACAAAGAATAAAATCAGAGATCCATTACTCTCAGCAAGCTCACAAAACCCCTCTCGAAGTCAACGTGATTTTCACATCCAAATCCCTTTCCAACCTTCACCTTTCAGCACCTTTTTCCTCAAATTTGGTGAATTAAGTATCCTCCATCATCACCCGAGTACAAGGGTTGCTCTCCAACATTTAAGATCAAGCTCAAGATCTTCAAGAAGGTCCAACTTTCTCAACTCTTTCTTTAAATTCCCCTAAATTCGCATTAACTTGTTTTATTACTTAGCACTTTTATTCTCTCATCTCTCATCTCACATATCTTAATATAATTTTTTATCTAGTATTATTGCAAATCTCTTATTTTCATATAAATAAAATCCAAAAAAAAAAAGATAAAGAGGGTTTGCTCATAAATTCCAAACAGGAATTCTCACACCTTTCTCATAACTAAAACACTTTTTACACACACACACACACACAAGAGAAGTCCCCGATTGGATTTATGGGATAACCCCCACCCCTAATTTTGCATGCAAACTACGTGGACTTTGATGCCTCTATAGGCTACGTAGGCGTCTTGGGGTAAAACACGTGACCTATTCCTATTCTTCTCTCATTTTTTATTTTTCTATGTTCTTTAAAATTAACTCTCTTAAATTATATATATATATACATATATTTGTTCTTAGTGGTGTATTATTCCTTGTGCGTTATCGTTTCGTTATAACGATCAATGTGAGGATAATCGCGTAAATCCTATTTTCTAATATTATTTTTTAGGAACATTCCTATGGATGACTCGCTTTATCTCTTCCATGATACAAGTTGATGATTCCTATCTCCACTACGTATACTCATGCACACATATCACGGGGAAATAAAGGAAAATAGCAACAACCCATGAGAGACCGTAAGGGCGGAATGGGTGCCTAACACCTTCCCATTTCGTAACTTAGCCTCCGGACCCTTTTCGAAGCATTTTAGTTCTGTATGTATCAGTATGTCTTTGGATGCTGTCCTTCGAGATGGCTCCCTTTTTTTTGTCTGTTTTGAGTAAAATAGACTGGCGACTCCACTTCTCTACATTTTTCACCTCATCAATGACGTCGGCCGAAGCGCTCCCGAGAGGGACGCGCAGAAAAAAAAGGGATCCTCTCCCTCCGTGAGGATTGGGGATGGCCACACTCACCGAGATGTGTAAATTAGAAATTTTTACAAGTGTACTTTCGTCTTTCATTTAAATGCCGATACTAGTCATCGTCCTTGCTTACAGGTCATCCAACTTATAAACTTGAAGAAATTTAGAGAATGGCCACCCCAAATCTAGCCAATATTCTCTTTAAGATGACAACAAAAAAGACCGCTCCTTTGACCTCGACAAAAAAGACGACAACTGGAGGGCCAAGTCAGGCCGAGGGCTTAAAAAAATAAAGGACTTTATTGAAGATGTCCCTCCTTTAACAACTAAGAAGATCAAGAAGAACATCCCGTCTAAAACCTCCACTAACCAGTCTATCCCTATCTTCAGCGATGTCGTACTTGTTTCTTGGCTAGGCCATCTGACGGTCTCAACTGATTCTTTGCTCGGTTGTAAAAATAGGGCCAAACATGTTGTTGGATCCATTATGGCCGAGTTTGAAAATAGTTTTTCAGTGCTATGGACCCGTCTCGACTTGGCAAATTCACTCTTCACAAAGCCACTCATGTAATATTTATAAGTTATTCCAACAAGTTTATTGCATCTTTTTCTCACCCAACTTTCTTTGCTTTGAGGTCTATGTTGGCCCTTCACTAACTAAAACAATGGGTTTAGAAGAACATTCATGTAGTTCAACAGGCACATGAGGCATTAAAGCCAGCAATTCGTCGAAGAAAGAGATGAAGGATGTCGAGATGAATTATAAGAGGGTCATAGATGAGCTAAAGGAGAAATAGATGTTGGACTTGGTGAACCAAAAGAGTTGCCATTTGTCCAAGATTGTTAATCTCTAGATAAAGCATAAGACTGAGATTAAAAAAGTCATCAAGAAGGGTATTAAGGCCTTTAAGGGATCAGATAAGTTTGATGGCTATGCCCTTCAGTATAAGGAGAAGGGGGCAAAGATGACTTATTGATGGGCCCTGAACAAATATTTTAACATGGTCAAGGCTGAGCCCCAGCTAGCATATGACTTAAAGACCTTCGATCTCTCTGACTCGGTAGTTGTTATCGCTCTAGACAAGATTTAGATTGTAGTTGTTACCCAGGCATCTATGGCTGAGACCACAGTTATTAATCAAGATGACACTACGACAGATAAAGGCGATAACACAGAAGAGGAGGTTCAAATAAAATCTCCTGACAATCTCGCTACTACTGACATCCCCTCTGAGCTCAAGAAGGAAAAATCATGAACGTATCTTTTATCGGGTGGTCGTCTCTAGACTTATACCCTTTTTATGTACCCATGTATTGAACAATATTGTATCATACCTCTCATATTTTTTAAAGTGCTATAACACTTGACATTTTTCATCCTTTTGATGATATAAATAGTCTTATGTTAATTTTTGCATGTGTAGTATCTGCATATTCTTATCTTATTACCATTAAATGATGTTCTGAATATGATGCTTGTGACTACACTGATTTTAATTCACCATAGGCTGATGTTCAAGCAACCATATAAAATGATTTTTATTTTTTATTTTTCACCACATGAGTGATGTTGCCACATTGATCCCCCCTCTCTTCATTATTGGGAGGGCATGGAGGAGACGAGACTCCTCATACACTATTGTATTGGCGAGAGTGAGATATAAACTAATTCACCATAAAAATAATATTCCTTAGTTTAATATAATTCAAGCCATGCGACAATTTATGACAACAAGTAGAATAAATATGAGTCAACACTTGGATTTTTTCATTGATCACATTGTTGTACAGATAAAGCTGGAATTAAAATACATTGATTTAAGAAGCTACACTTTGTACAAAAATAACTACTGATAGTATCTCTTCAAGTGGTCGACATTTTAGAGGTTGGAGAAGGGCTCTCCCTCTAGGTTTTTTAGCCTAAAAGTTCCCGAGACGACCTCTTCAGTTATTTTGTATGGTCCGTGCCAATTGGGATGAAGTTTGTAAGGCTTTTGCCAAACCTTCTTAAAGACTAAATCACCAATGGCTATAGTTCAAGCCTTCACTTTCTTATTGTATAACCTTGCGATTCTCTACTAATAAGTTGTCTATCTGACCTCTGCATCTCTTCTTTCTTCAATCAGATTTAGGTCCAATCTTTTCTCTTGCTCATTATTCTCTGGGTTATATGTATGGACTCTATGGATGAGAAGTCCAATCTCGTTAGGGATTACAGACTCAGACCTATATGCCAACATAAATGGAATCTCACCTGTCGACGTCCTCTAAATCGTCCTATAAGCCTATAGGATCCTATGTAACTCTTCAGTCCACATTCTTTTGGTATCTTTTAATTTTTTTCTTAATCCCATCAAGTATCATCCTGTTGGTGACCTCCGTCTGTCTATTGGCCTAAGGTTAGCCCAGAGCAGATAAAAACTATTTTATGCCAACTATTTACAATTATCTGATATTAATGTGTGGGGCAAGCCTTACGGGCAGATGATGTTCTAGTAAATAAACTTGAAAGTTTTAACTTCTGTAATACTTTCCATAGCCTTTGCTTCCATCCATTTTGAGAAATAATCAATCGCTATTATAGGATACTGGTAATTGCGCGTTGCCTTTAGGAGAGGGTTGGCCAAGTTGATCTCCTAAACTGTGCACAACCAAGGCGCTGCTATGGACGAAAGAGGTTGATGTTATTGATGAGGGATGCTTGCGAACATATGACACTTATCACTAGGAGATGATCCTCTTAGCTAGAGATTGGCCTCCGATATGACTTGTGCAAGAACCTTCATAAACGTCTCGAAGGACGTATTATGTCACAGTAGGGTGAACACATCTGAGCAATGGGAGTAAAAATCCTCTCTTGTATAACACATCACCAATGATGGTGAACTTCATTGCCCGGTATCAACGTTTTTTCCTCTCGGCTTTCGATTCTGGAAACTCACCATCTCGGATGTACTTAATCAGTGGATCCATCCAGGACTCTCCCAAGTTTAGGTTCAGGCATAACACTAAGATGTTGTTTTCTTCTTCAATACTTGGCTTATGCAGTTGTTTTACAGGGACTGATCATCAGATTTTTGTCCTGGTAGGCGACGCTAATCTAGCCAGAGTGTCAGCTTGGCTATTTTCAAATCTAGGGATCCTCTTAACCATGACTTCTCTAAATTTTACCATCATCTTTTTTACTCTGGCCAAATATTTAGCCATCTTCTCGTCTTTAGCTTCATAAATTCCTAATATCTAATTAACTACCAACTATGAATCGCTATGGGCAGTCATCTGGCCAACGTTCAGTGCTTTGGAGAGAGAGAGAGAGACTTTCCAGTAGGTCCTCGTACTCTGACTCATTATTTGATGCCTTGAAGCTGAATCTCAGGGCATACTCAATATCTGTTCCATCCGAGCCCGATAATATCAACCTTGTGACGATGTCATTCTCACAAGACGATCTGTCCACAAACAAAATCTACATTGGTTCTTTTTTTCAAAAAGTTAGTTCAGATAAAACTCCATTTCTAAACAAAAAATCTCTTTCAGTATCATCGACCTTTGAAGTGTCGGCCCGAGAAGAGTCTACCACAGCCTCTCTTGGTACGACCGTCGACGTTTCTGCTTCTATAACATTATCATTATCAGTTTCGGCACATATGCATTCGTCTAAAAAACCTCCTAAGGTTTGCCCCTTAATGGTATTCCTGGGTTGATAGATGATGTCAAACTCACCTAGCTCAACTGATCAGGATATCAACCTACCCAATTTCTCGAGTTTATGAATGACCTGCTTCTGAGGGGTGTCGGTGAGAACCACCACCACGTGTGCCTAAAAATAAGGCTTCATTTTCCTTGAGGCATAAATTAATGCGTAGGCCAGCTTTTGCATCTTTGGATATTTAAGCTCAGCCCCCTAAAAGAGTTTGCTATTAAACTATACTGTCTTTAGATCTCCATTGTCGTCTCGAACAATGGCTGCACTTATTGCCGATTCTGACACTGCTAGATACAAAAACAATTTCTCTCCCTGAATTGGACGAGACAATAGCATAGGAGATGGTATCACTGGAAATATCATACGGTTCCCAATGCTCCTCCTCATTTCAGTCTTGGTCATCTGGGTAGCCCTAAATCTGCTTTCATAGGTGGAGACACCTAGGATCGGAGATATCTTTTTGCTAGTGATGGTGTTGCAGCTCCTTGAGTGGGGTCGAGGGTGGTCCCCTATCTCTGAATTTTCCACTTCTCTAGCAGCCATAGTAATCATCTCCGTTGCTCGATCACTAGGAGCTCTCCACAGTACACTTTGGCTAAATGCCATAAACTGTTCTTGCATTTTTGTTGGCTAGCCACCAAGAATCGCAGTGCTACCGCCATATCAACCATCTCTAACTAAGGCAGTGGTTGGCTGGAGCTTGGCCCAGCATTGGGAGGCAAATCAGATGCCATATCCGGTGATATTTACTCCCAATTAAAGAGAGAAAAAGTAATAAAAGCTATAAATGAGCTGTGAGTAAGAGGAAGCTTGAAGAACACTCACCCAAGCTCTTTTAATAGTGATTCAGGTCCAACAATAGTGGGTCTAGATCACTACCAGAGGCAAAATGAGAGAGTCTCAGCTAAGAAAATGTGGAGGAAGAAAAATATCTTCCCACAGATGACACCAAAATGATGATGCTAGGAATCACCATATCAATGATGTGCACATCTCTTGGTCTAGGTATATCAACAATGGGGGAAATCACAGTAACAAATATGTACATAAGGATGAAAGAGAGAGATAGAGGACACAGAGATGTAAGTGGTTCGGCCTTGACCTACTCCACTTTGAAAAGTATAGGGTGTTTTCACTATAATAAGGCTCAAATGTCCATGAAAGTACACATTCAAACTTTCTCTCTCTAAGTAAAAAAAGTAGCAGAGTTTTAGTAAGGTTTCTGGTTTTTCCCTCCCTTGTAATGAAGATGAAGTTGGCTTTTATAGTATAAGAGGTGCGCAGTGCCACCTCCAAGCATGTAGAGGGCATGCATGAGGTTGATGCACCAACAAGAGAGAGACAGTTATCTTGTGCATATGTGCATCATGTTGATGAAATATTCCCTCGCGTGGGTCGTTAATCTTCTATAACGGTTTGGTCCACGTGGCTTGGTGACATATAAGTCACATGTTTCGTGTGAAGTACTAAGGTCGTCTATGTTGGTCTCGGCCAGGTCGAGACTGTGGAACTGAACTTTTGGCTGAACAACTCTGAGACTGTGGAATTCGTCTAGGAACTGCAGAGAGGTCTCGCCTCACCAGCGTCGTATGAAGCTGACACATGGCGAAGTCGAGACATGGGGTCAGTTGTGATCGTAGAGTAAGCCTTCGTGTGTGATTGCAACTGTTTAGAGGGTGAGGTCGAGGTCTCGGAGATCGAGATTGGTTGACATGGAACTCTGTGACGCGGGCCTATATGTTGATAAGTCTGATTGACACTGGGTGAGGGTCGTGAAACCGAGCAGAGTCTCGTTCAAGACAAGGCCACACTTATGTATATCAGGGAGTTTGAGTTAAACTCTCTCTCTCTCTCTCTCTCTCTCTCTCTCACACACACACACACACACACACACACTATATATATATATATATATATATATATTTATTTAAACAGTAAAAAAATATTTTTTTTAACCAAACTCGGTATATATGATCTACATAGTAAGGAGATCATCTATAAAAAAAATAATACAAAAATTCAACCCAGAAGTGGATGAGATGATGGCAAAATTTTGAACGACCGAAAATGCTCATATATATACTCACTTTTCATTTTACCCATTTCCGGGTTAAATTTTTTTGTAGATAATATCCTCAATATGTAGATCATATATACCGAATTTGGTGAAAAAATACGTTTTTTTACTATTTAAAAAAATGAGTATGCTCATATGTATGTTGCTAGGAGGTATGTTGGAGAGCCGGATTGTATATATATTATAGAGTCCATCTTAGGAGTCAAAATCGATCCAAATTCTATAGATCCTCATTTTTTTAAACTCGCAATTTCATTGTCCAAAATGTAAAAATTTTGGGAGGCTAAAGTCCAAATAACCATTAATTTAAGTACTTTAGATCATATATCAAATGATCTGATTGACAGACTTACTCAAACATGCGACACTATAAATATATGTCACATATATAGTTATACATGATTCTTGCTGAGCGAAATATGAATGGAGTCGATCTAAATACTATAGAATTTGATCATGATGCAAAAATGACAAGGCACGAACCATTTACACGTGTTAAATATGGATATTCAACTTATATGTAAAGTAGTTACAATTTATTCTAGGTTTAGATCCCCACAAAGCCAAAGTGGTCGTGAATTACTTTGTTGATTGCTTGTTGTTCTTGGACTGGCCATGGCATTCTCAATGTCATTACATTCTAGTTCCTTTCTTAGTTCGTCTCTTTGTATGCTTTGTGATCGCTTTGTACAAGTATTTCCAATGCTCAATGTCAAATCCACGTTAGTTATATCTTCACTACATCCATTTACGCTCATTTTATTTATGCGTCTGTTATGCAATTGTGTTGAAATATCTTCAGCTAGAAGTCTGTTAAGCAAGCGAATCCAAAGGTTAACAAAAACACAATCACACATATTTTCTTATGTATAAATTTATTTCCTATCAAGTACAATGATTCTTACAAAACATCCCCCAAAAGTCCAACAAACGAGCTTTATTAATTTAAGAAGAATGATAAAAGATTCTTGGTCAATGCATCAATACTATTAAGTTGTTTTTTGTTCCTTTGTTATTATATTATCTTAATGTCAAAGACTATATTTTTTTCCTTTTTCTGCATTTGAATGAACCAATAAATGGATATTATTTAATGGAACTTATTTATTTTTGAATCCAAACACAATGTTTGGGATTTTATAGAGAAGAGAAATGATACTATGTTTCTTTCTTTTTGTTTGTGAATTTGCAGGAGAAGAGAAAGTTTTATTATCTCCTTATTTGCGAGCTGGGGGAAAAAGATTAAAAAAGAAGAATGTAAAACTATGATTATATCCTTGCAATCAACATTATCTATTATCAGATGATATGATGATTTATTTTTTTCGAATTATGGGTAAGGAGTTCAATAAAATAAATTCATTAAGAAGAGATATAATACATGTTTTCTTATTTCATCTTCATATTAAAACTCTCAACAACATGTGCATGTTATTTATATTTTTTTTCCTTTACAATTATTACTTTTGTAAAACCATATAATCGTTAGTTAATAAAATTAATAAAGGCAATTTAAAGAGAAATTTTATCAGTTATTAACATTTGGTATTGACAAGCAGCTTACTTGCTAAAGTTGATACTAAATTTTAACTCATTCAATATTGATATATGAAAGAGAAAATAATATTACGTCTTAATGATGAAAGAGACTATTTAAAAATCACCACGCTCGGGTCTCCCTTTTATAGTGTGAGGCATAGTACAATTGCCTAGAGCATGTTTAACTTTATTGACGGACTTAATTAGTGTTAATATGTCACACATGTGCTATAAGATAAAACATTAAAATAAAGAGCTAACTCAAATTATCCACGCACAACATGTTTTTACCAAATACGTCTATTTCAAAGTATATACCAAATCGATCTAGAAATTAGGACTCATTTAGAAAGTCTTTTACATTCTTATTGATTTGAAAAATATTTTTGAAGCCCAATTTTTCTGAAAACATTATGGTTGAAGTGGACCATTTTGTAATTTCTTATAAAATATAAAGTGATTGTCGTGACTCTTGAGTCCTAAGCATTTTAATGTTTTGGCTAATATTGTTTGAATTAATTTAACTCACGGTAAATGAGGTCCAAGAAGTTAGACTATCAATATATACAACTTGCACAATCATTCAAAAATTTGTCCCGAAAAGAATTCAAAGCCATATAATAGAAATTTAAGTTGTTACTATCACATTTCTCCAACTAAATTTAAACTCCACAAAAATGGTCCTAATTTTGAAGGAGAAACCCTTCTAAAATTAGGACTCCTCCCTATAGATTTAGGCCTTACATTTTGGTAATGTGCCATTAGTTATCATTTGCTTGTGAGCCACTGAAAATAGATTATTTTCCCCTTTTGTGCTTGATAATATGTTTATTTAGTTTTGATAACCATTAGTTCTACTTTATGTATATATAAAAGTCTAACGAGATATCGCTTTGTATATCATTTTCTTTTGAATTAATTACACTTTGTCCCCTTAAACTTTCTCTATATTTTCACTTCACCACCCCTACTTTTATTTTTTACACTAAAACACCTAAACTAGCTAATAAATCCTATGAAAGTCTATTTATATATGATCAGTCGAGGCGGTAATCTTGTTGGTATCCTAAACCCATACACTTCTCAATTTATTAACGATAAGTCCAAACAATACAATTACACTTATTAATGTAAATACAAATGTAATTGTAATTGTATTCATCATTGTAACTCTATCTACATTAATATGTATAATTGTATCTACATTAATAAGTTTAAATGTATCTATATTCATCACTGTAATTGTATCTACATTAATAATTGTAACACACATGAACTTATTGAAAAAAAAAATTTAGCTCATTCTTATCATTAATTTATCTTAAGGATTTATCACCATGTTTCTCTTTTTAAAAATGATCAAATTACCCTTAAATCCTAAAGATGTTATATTCTGAATGGAAAATTGGTCATGTGCATAGCATGTGAGGGTATTTTTGTACAAAAATATCCTCATGCGCCACACAGTTGACCAGTTTTTTGTATAGAACATAACACCGTTAGCATTCGGGAGTGGTGGTATGAAAATGTGAGTAATGTTCGAGGGGTGAGAGTGTAATTAACCTTTTTCCTTTTTTACGTCACGTTTTTACGCTGTTTGTAACTTTTAGTGATACTTTTTCCCCACAAAAAAATTGCAAAAATGGTACCTGAAGTGATAATACATTAAAGTTCGATATCCAAAAGGGTTGTTTGAATTTTGACCCCCATTAATTTTTTTCATTTGGGGATCGACCCTCAATTAAAAACTATAGTAGGAATAACTTCCATTTTCACTTTTAGCAACACTTTTTTGGGAAAATGTGCTGTTAAAAATAAATAAAAAAATCAAAAAGTATGACAAAAAGTGAAAAATAGGATTAATCCTACAATCATTTTTAATTGGGTGTTAGTCTGTAAACGGACAATTACAAAACTAATTGGATAAAAAATTAAATAACCCCTTCTGAAATGATTCATGACATAACTAACTGGGGTCAAAAGACAAATGGCCTAATAATATTTAGTTAGTTTAAAAAAGTTGAAAAAGAAAATTTAATTATATCTCTCACCTGTCAGGATCAAAACCCAGCGACACTCTCAGCATATCTCCAGAGCAGCTGCCGCTACATTCCTGTGAGCTTGGATTGTCTCTCACACATTGAACGTTAAATTTATATGGGCTGGTGGCTTGATGAAAGTTAGAAAAATCAGATTTGTTAATATCAAAATCAGATTGAAATTTATTTTGTTTGATCCCATTTTTAAGCTCACGCATCAACATTGTTTGAACACTGTACAGCCGATGCAATTCCCTTACCTGTAATGGATTTGGTAAAAAGTTAGATTCGTACTCATGGTGTACTATAATTTTTTTTCAACAAAGGTTGACAAATCTTATGTATGAGTCTTTGAATTTATTACACAATTTTTTTTTCCTTAAAAAACTATAATGACCTTCTCTATGTTCAAAATCTTTTAATTTAATGTCGTTTTATATAAATTTTGAGTAGAAATTATTCTTAACATATAAAGAAGTTGTCTTTTGGGATACGAGACTGACATATTATACATATGAAGAAAACGATACTGAGAAAAAAACCAATATCAAGTGAGGTGACTATTACCAAGTTCAGTTATGAATAAAGACTATTGTGTATTATAAAGACAATTGTATTGCACAGAAAAAATTGAACAAGTATAAAATGAGAAAAAATTGATGAGAGCTGACCTGGTGTTTGAATATATCTTCTTGCAAGAGGATTGTATTCTTAATGGCCTGAATGTGTTGCGGTTGAAGCATCCTAATAATTATTAATTCAAGACACGGTTTCCTATTCGAGTTTTCTTCAGATAGACCTTTATATCTGATAGAGTCCCAATAATCCAACTGATCACAAAAACTGCATCTTGGAGTGGTGGCTAATGGATTAATCGCATATTGGAGTTTTGTCCCCATGCCTGAAATTAATACTAGGATATGTAAATTGGTATCCACTTGTATCACAACACCGAAGCTACCTATGTATAGCTCTAGCTCTAGCTCTAGCGAGAGAGAGATGTTGCCATTATTCTTACTCTTCGTGTGTTATCTTTTATAGGGACAAGCAAGCTCAATGCATGGAATAATGTTGGTGACAAAATTAAGTGCATTCGGTGTTTGTTCCCAATTCATTATTCCATACTACTGTGGCCTTAAAGTTTTTGTTTCCTACGATTTGACCCTCAAAAACGATTGTTACCGACACATTGTAAAACTTTGCCTCGTTAAAACTCACGTTAGGTGTACAAAGCCCAAATGACCCTAAAATTATGGAATCAATGTATGAGTTATTTATATTTTCTTCATCAGAAATTATGTCGAAACTGAGTATAGTCTAAAACTTTCAATATTTCAATTTTCACCTACTGTGGTGTTATTTAGCTGCTAAAGATTAAAGCAATTGATCAAAATACCTTCATTCAAAGTCTAACAATGTATTATAAAAAAGTGGGGTAAACTATAATTATTTGTCCAATTGCTACAGTACATGACCGTTAATTGATGGAAACAGTAAAAGGGGCTGAAGTCCAATGAATGAAAATTTTAAAGGCTAACGTCAATTTTAACCGAATGTTTTGGGATGAAAAATTGAATATTCAAAAATTTATTTGATCGAATAAAAATCGATCTTATTGCAATTTACGCACTAACTTATTTTTGTCTTGCCAAATCCTATAACTAATTAAGTTTAACGTATAAAGTGGTTCAGGTAGTATTACTTTAATAAAGTTGTACTTGAATCCTATATGGAGTCTGATGCCTCATCCAAACTGCAAAGACTAGTGAAAATATCTGAGAATATCACTCTTGACTCATATCCAACTATTGGGAAGGTACAATAATGCATCAAGAAAAGGATATTCATTTGCCCCCTCCAATTCCAGTCACATCTAAGTTGTGGCCAAGCCTTTTTGGTTTGAATAGTGCTAAGACTCATAGAAGCACAATAACTAACTACATACAAACAAAGTTAAGTGGTACACAATTTGATGTGTAACAACTGAGTAAGAACAAAATGCATTGGTTTCATTCCCAAGTAGTTACACCCTATCCAATTTCATACCATCACATCAGTTTATAGTATTTTTTTTAATTGTATTTTCTTACCAATTCAACAAAATTCTGAATGTGACTTTTTTAGTATTCAAAATTATTCCTCTAACCCAATTTAATATTTTTTGGTTGAAAAGTCAATTTCCAAATTTATCCTTTTAAAAATAAAGAATATTGGTATATTCACAAGGAAGTTTGGATTTCTTGAAAATGAATTAGCATTTTGTTTTTCGTTATATGCAAGTTTACCATTTTAGATTCCCCGAAAGCCAAAAACCTCGGCAAACGAGTATTAAATGTATACAGGCACTTGAATCTATATTAAATGTATACTGTTAGGATGGATAACTATGTAATTACACCTAATTTTATATGCTACTTTATTGAAAAAAGAGTATTAATTCCACTAAAAAGAAAAAGAGAGAGCACAAGATAAATAGAAAAATCAATAAACTTTCAAAAGCGATACAGATGATAAACCGTCTATGGGCTGCAAAAGCATGAACCTTTTCCAGAACTATTGATATTGACATGGAGAAGAGAAGGTCTACATTTCAACAACTATATGACATTCTCATTAAATCCCTTCAACCTTATAAACCAACTAAATAAAATTTGACGTACCTGCCACGAGCTAGAGAAGTGACTGGGTACCAAATCTTCATTGAAAATCTTGTACCCTCATGCCAATGCATTTACCCGTAAAAGCTGATATCACTAACAAAAGCCCCAAAATTTAAACAATGTAATAAGGCTACCAATTACTTATCAGCTCATTATTCCTGGCAAATTGGACGGAGCAATCCAAGTGTTTGTATTCAGAGAGAACAGGAAGACAACAGCTATCTCTTATCAGGACAATACCAATAACAATCCTACTTTTCTTACATTAACAACAAAGTGATCCTCTCTAATAAAATATGTCCTGCTGTTAATTATTCCAGGTTGACAGACTGTGAAGGAGAGAGAAGAGAGAGAGCGCAATAGTATATTGAAGGGCAAAGTGACAAAAAAAATTAAAATAAATAAAACCTCTATACTATTTTGTTTATGCGAGAAATTAGTTTAACTATTCTTAATGCAACAAACACGTTTGGTTTATAATTTTAAAAATTTTAGAGGTCAAAATATAATTTTTAAACTTCAATAAACATCTAAATTAAAATATTATCACATTTGTATAGTAATTTTTAGAATTAAAGAAGTTTAGTAAAAGGGAGTCATGACATCTTTTAGTAAAAGGGAGTCTTGACATCTTTTGAAAAAGGATTTTTGCAAAATTATATTTATAAATTCCATCCGAGCAAGAATAAGGAAAAATACAGATGCCAAGCAATACATTTAGGGTACGTTTGATTACAAACATGAAAAATGTATAAAAAATAGTTCATTTGGATTAGAAGTTGAAAAATGAGCGAAAAAAAATATGAGTTTTTAGTTTTACTTCTATTTTACATGAAAATCAATTCATTGATGGGTGGATACAAAATATTTTTCAATAAAATTAAGGTTTGAGAGGAAGCATTTGTTACGTGAATGAGTATTGTTCTTATGTAAAATATTTGTAATTAAAGTACTATAAAAGAAAAATATGAATT
Source organism: Sambucus nigra (assembly GCA_949130495.1). NCBI lineage: Eukaryota > Viridiplantae > Streptophyta > Magnoliopsida > Dipsacales > Adoxaceae > Sambucus > Sambucus nigra. Next base: position 678,824,005 of record OX422210.1, on the reverse strand, counting down.
CAAACAATTATTTTTTGTACAAATTTTTTTGATGTCTATCACATCCTTATTAAAAAATGGCTAGGAATATACCTTTGCTTTTTTTGTTGATACGGTGTGATTGGGAGATCAATAGAGGGACCCACAAAAGATGCAAAATAATACATAATAAAAACAAATGATACCCCTAAATGTAAGTGAAACAAGATATTCCAGACAGCATCCACAAGACATGAAATATGAGAGATCAAAGAGATATAAACTGGAGATTCTTGTCCAGACAATACCGGTTAATTTCTCTTTATCATTATTATACCTTCTGTTGTGATAAATTCAACCAAACCCACTTGATCATTATCTCTCTTTTCTTTTGTTTTTTGGAAGGAAAATGTGATAAACCAAATAAAAATAAAACACATAAACTACGAAAAGCATGAAGCAAACTTAAACGGTCCAAGCGAGGCAAAGAGTTAATTTGTTCAATGACAATCCTACTTGCAATTGATTCTCATATTCTTTATCAAGTTGTATGTGTTATACCTTTATCATATTTTGTCCTTTATGCAACCTTCGATTATTCGTGGAAAATGTAGGAAGCAAAGATTATCTACGCTACCGGGAGTGCTTTTATATAGGGTAGTTCCTATGGAGGGGGCTTTGCCTTCATATTGAGATTGATAGCTTTGTGTTCTTTTGAGTTTTGCACGTTTCGCACTATTGGTTTAGATTCATGTTCTTCTCAATTGATTGTTAGAGTAAAAATTAGAAAAATGATATTTAATTTCCATTTATCAAATCAACATACTTATAAGTTTTATTGACTTGTTAATAATCATATAGGTTATATTCTAATTTTTTAGAGAATTTTTTCATAATTTTACCCTTTTTATATTCAATCATCCGTAACTTCCTTTAGGAAGTTACATAAGTGGTTAGACTTTTTTTTAATCTTAAAATGATTGTAACTTTTGATTTAAATCTGTTCGACGAGTTCTATCAAACAAGATCCATGAACCTATAAAATTTCAAAGAAAAAAAATTACACAGACAATAAACTTTACTGTATGCACTAGAATATGAAATAGTTTTATATATGTGACATTTTTACAAACAGACAATAACATTTACAGTGGTAATATTACACAGTATATATATATATATATATATATATATATATATATATATATATATATATATATATATATATATATATATATATATATAGGAGAAGGATCACAAGTGGACCAAAAGAATGGACTTTTTAATGGACTTAACAAAAAAGACTAATAACCCACTAACCGAGACTTATTAGTCTTTTTTGTTAAGTCCATTAAAAAGTCCATTCTTTTGGTCCACTTGTGAACCTCTCCCTATATATATATATATATATATATATATATATATATATATATATATATATATATATATATATATATATATACGGTGGATCCAAACCCTTTTTTTTTCAAAATTACCTTATATTTAAAGTTCCGCGCTAGCGGCATCCAATTCGTACACCCATTGTTGGAGCTTCAACGACCTTCATCACAACTCCGATTTGGGGTGGATAGGGGTGGCATGTGGTGCCGCTAGCGCCGCCCTCTGAAAATAAGAGACTTTTGAATAAATGGATTTTGGATCCACCGGAGTGTAACGGGGTGCTGCTGGCGCGGACCTTTGAAAATAAGAGACTATTGGATAAATGGGATTTGGATCCTCCGAAGCGCCGATTTGGAAGACTTTGAAAATATTTTTATATCTGTGACATTTTCATAAACAATAACACTTATTGTGTTAATATATTTAGGAAATAGTATTATATATATAATATTTTCACAAACAGTAACATTTACTGAGTTAATATTACACAATATACACACACACACACACACACACAAACATGGTAGATCCAAACCTCTTTTCTTGCGAAATTACCATATTTTTAAAGGTGTGCGCTAGCGGCATTCAATCCCCACCACTACCCACCCCCATTGTCGGCGCTTCAACGACCTTCATCAGAGCTATGATTTGGGGTGGGTAGTAGTGGCAAAGGGTGCCGCTGGCGCGGACCTCTGAAATTAAGAGAATATTAGATAAATGGGATTTGGATATACCGAAACTCCGGTTTGGGGTGAGTAGGGGTGGCATTGGGTTAGGTTTATATCTATAACATTTTCACAAATATTAACATTTATTGTATTCATATAACACAGTATATATATATATATATATATATATATATATATATATATATATATATAGAGAGAGAGAGAGAGAGAGAGAGAGAGAGAGAGAGAGAGAGAGAGGATCAAGTGAGGTCCCAATTTGAGGTCCCTGAATGAGGTCCATTTTTTTAAAATAGTAAAACAAATATTTTGGGGCTGATTTTTTTTGTATGGTTCTTAAACATTTCAGTAGGACCATAAAAAAATAATCAGCTCAAAATGAATTTTTTTGCTATTTTTAAAAAATCGGTCAAACTGTGTCAATTTTTAAGTTGTTTTTAAGGTGTTGAAAACTGACAAAGTTCGACCAATTTTTTTAAAATAGTAAAAAAATTCATTTTGAGCTGATTATTTTTTTATGGTCCTACTGAAATGTTTAAGAACCATACAAAAAAAATTAGCCCCAAAATATTTGTTTTACTATTTTAAAAAAATGGACCTCATTTAGGGACCTCAAATTCGGGGACCTCACTTGATTCTCTCTCTCTCTCTCTCTCTCTCTATATATATATATATATATATATATATATATATACGGTGGATCCAACTTATTTTTAACGGTCCACGCTAGCGGCATCCAATCCCCACCACCACCCACCCCCATTGTCGGAGCTCCAACAACTTTCATCAGAGCTCTGATTTGAGGTGGCATGGGATGCCGATGTAACATTTTCACAAACAGTAACATTTATTATTTGTGAAAATATTACAGATATAAACCTAACTCGATGCTACCCCTACTCCCCCAAATCGGAGCTCCGGTGGATCCAAACCCCATTTATCCAATATTCTCTTATTTTTTAAGGTCCGAGCCAGCGGCACTCCATGTCACTCCAAATCAGAGCTCTGATGAAGGTTATTGGAACTCCGACAATGGGGGTGGATGTTGGTGGGGATTAGATGCCGCTAGCGCGGACCGTTAAAAATAAGACAATATCAGAAAAAAAAGGTTTGGATCCACTGTATATATATATACTGTGTTATAACACAGTAAATGTTACTGTTTTTGAAAATATTACAGATATAAACCTAATCCAATGCCAACCCTACTAACCCCAAACCGGAGCTCCGGGGGATCCAAACCCCATTTATCCAATATTTTCTTATTTTCTAAGGTCCGTGCCAGCGGCGCCCCATATCACTCCAAATCAGAGCTCTCATGAAGGTTGTTGTAGCTCTGACAATGGGGGTGGGTGGTGGTGGGGATTGGATGCCGCTAGCGCGGACCGTTAAAAATAAGACCGAATATATATATATATATATATATTGTGTTATAACACAGTAAATGTTAATGTTTGTGAAAATGTTACAGATATAAACATAACCCAATGCCAACCCTACTCACCCCTACCCGGAGCTCCAGTTGATCCAAACCCCATTTATCCAATATTCTCTTATTTCTTAAGGTCCGCGTCAGCGACACCCCATGTCACCCTAAATCAAGCTCTGATGAATGTTGTTGTAGCTCCGACAATGGGGCTGGGTGGTGGTGGGGATTGAATGCAGCTAACGCGGACCGTTGAGAATAAGATAATATCGAAAAAAGGAGGTTTGGATTATATATATATATACACACTATGTTAACACAGTAAATGTTACTGTTATGAAAATGTTACAGATATAAACTTAACCCAATGCCAACCCTACCCACCCCAAATCGAAGTTCTGATGAAGGTTGTTGGATTGCGTGGACCTTTAAAAATAAGATAATTTCGAAAAAAAAAATATTTGGATCCGCTCTGTGTGTGTATGTGTATACTGTGTTTGCACAGTAAATATTAATGTTTGTGAAAATGTTACAGATATAAACATATTTCTCTTTCTGGTGCATACAGTAAAATTTACTGTCTGTGTAAATTTTTTTCGTTGAAATTATATAGGCTTCATGGAACTTGTTTGATAGATCTCGTCGAGCAGATTTCAAAAATAGTAATTTTACGAAAAATGAATATGTCAATTAAATTGGATTTGGATCACTGATAATGGATGGTTTGTTGGAAATGAAAGGTCAAGAGTTCCACTCTTGGTATTCCTTTTCTAAAGACAATAAATATGACGAAAATTCTAGAAGTGGGTGTCTAATGGGTTTCGAACGCATGACCTTCATGTGACACCCCGCCTAATTAAATACCGGGCGATCACTCCTTTATTAAATTAAAATCACGGTGAACAGTTGGCTCATTCTTAGCATCATTGTCGTAAAAATAACTTTTTCAATTTAAACACCCTAATTAATTAAGCTAAGTGTCAAAACCATTTTTAGACATTACTTTTCAAATTTTATTTTATAAGCCAAGATTTAAATATTTACAACAATTCAATATTAAAGAATCACACCACAATTATCCTAGAACATATAATCCAAATAATTTAAACATTCAACAACTAAATTCCAACGTTTAAAACTTAAAGTAAAACATCCAGACAGTAATAAATCCCAAGGTGACAATACTAGAAATAAATGAATCACAATGTCCAATAAGATAACTGAATAATGAAAAGAACGACACATGCCCCACTAAATGAATATGCTAGGAGTGGAATCAAATAAATGAAGTCGTCTAAGCAAGAGGCCTGCAACTCCCACCTAAGCTGCAGCGCGTTCCTTCCAAAGGATCCTATGCAAGACTCCCCTGTGGCTGGGCACCTGTAATATATACATATAGATACAAGAGGGAAAGGAAAATAGAAACGGGTCAGAGCCCGATAGTGTAAATGATTTAAAATTTGTTTAGTAAGTATTTAAAATGTTTATAGGCCAATGCAACAACATATTAGTGCGGCACTCTCTTGAGACTTTTTCACCTCTCTTATAATGTGCACGCCTAACGCACTAATCTTCCGAACGGGTTATCTTATCTTATATTGCACCAATCTTCCCAATGGTTTAACTTATCTTAGGTTACTCGTAAGATTTAAAAGTGAACAATATAATTGTTTAAGAGGAAAATTTCACAAAGCTCTCATTTTAACTTTATTTATTAATAAAGTTTTCCAGTGTCATATTATACTTTTCAAAACAAGTATTTTCAATTTGAGTCATTATACATGTCTTACTTACCATAACACAGTAGGCATTTCCAAATTTCTGAATTTCATATATATATATATATATATATATATATATTAAATACTCGTATAATATACATATTCTAAAAGCACCCCACATAAAAATTATGGTGCGGGCATACTCTGCTATACAATCCCCGTATCACTCATACTAAGGGAAATACAAGTTCGAAATCACTCTCGAACTGTATTAACACATACACAAACAATATTGAGGCGAAGCATAGATTCCAAGTCTCTAAGAGGATAGCACATGCCCCCATGTCTCTTAGGACCGTCTGAACTATCGATTCGATAGCCTGTACCAAGGATTTCTATCTTCTAGGGTACGAGTCAATATCCCCCATAAAGGTCCCATCGAGATAAGACTGTCCCAGCGTGGTAACCTCTGGGATAGCAAGTAGCGCGGGCATGATTTTCACATGTATATAATATATGCATACACACAGTCATATAAATATACTACTTTTATCATATCAATTTAGGTTCATCCCATAACCCATAATCACGACATTTATCCTTATTTTCCCATTATTTGTTATCACGTATAACAGTTCGTCTCTAACTTTAATTCAAGGGATTATTCCAACTTACTACGTAACACTCATGGACTCTATCCTCCCAAGTGTAAAATTCAGTAGGTATTCATCTATTTTCCATCGTAACCATTTTACGTAATCTCTCCCTTTAATACAAAATTCCATCGTCCCTTAGATATAAAAACTCCAAAAATATAAATTTCGCTTTACATTAAAGGTCTCTTAATCATTAATAAATCCTACTGGTCATCCTTATCTCCCAAAACATTTTAATAAGGGTGTCCAAGGATTATTTCTCATTAAATTGAATTCAACTAATTTAAAAAGGGGAAATATGAGTCTGCCAGAAGGGGTCGATCGATCAAGGTCTGGGGCTCGATCGATCGAACCTTCGATCGATCGATCGATCAAGCAGGTATGGCAATTTCTGCAGGATACCAGTTACGGGTTCTATCACACAACCTCATCCAAATCCATATTTTTCACACCCAAACCTCCTAAAATTTGTACTATAATCAGTATACACCCATATTATTCATCTTCTACGTAAAGCATGTAATTTTACGTCAATAACCATGGATTTATAGGCAAAAACTACATAGAAAACTCAAGAACCCTAGAATTTCTTTAACATGGTTCTAATCAATCTTTTCCAGAATTTTCTTCTTCTAAAACATCATAAATTCGTGGTTTAATCCTCTACATGTGAAGGGGTTGCCCAGATTATCATTCAAATCATAACTACCTGCGGTTTTCAATCTCCAACTTGGGTTATCTTCCATGAAACTCATCCTAATCATCCCTAGACTAACATGAATGATGCATTAACAAATATAAGCAAGATAAACACTTGCCTGGGATTTTTAGAATTCTGATTTGCGAACGATTTTGGTGTGGTTGCGTTCCCTGTCGCGCGATCTACGCGTTAGTGGTGGTGGCAGTGCAATCGGGTGACTTTTTGGCCTTGGATTGCTTGGAAAACTTCATCCTTCCCTCTCCTATGGCCGTTCTAAAGTTTTGAGTTGTTTTAATCCTAGAAGGTAACCTTAGACATCTGATATAACCCTTAAAATTTCTTGGGTTTAATTACCCAAAAATGTAAAATGTCCAAAATGCCCTCTCGGGGTACTAATTAAGTCTAAAAATGCCCCGAGACCCAAACTAAATCCCCGGGTATACTTTGTTGACTATCTCGACCCTTTCTAACACTTTGACGCACTCAAAATGACCATACGGGTGACTTATAGTTTATTCACTTTTATTCATCAATATTTAGTCCCGACGCGACACGGGCTCGCCCCGACTCAAATTTCCAAAATTGTCATTTTATTCACTCTTGACATTTAATAGAACCAATATTATATTACTTTACTCACTAGTAATATTCAACAACAAATTTCCCATAATTACTAACTCTCATCACATTAATAATTATAACATAATTAATTTCCAGATGTATATTAAATAATTAATTCACATTAAATTTAATAAATTCCCAAATTAATATAGCATGAAAATACGGGGTATTACATACTTCCCCCATAATAACGGAATTTCGTCCCGAAATTAAAAATATAAGGCATACCTGGTAAGAATAAATCTGGGTATCTCTCGCGCATGTCTGCCTCACGCTCCCAAGTGAATTCCTCCACATTATGATTCTCCCACTGGACCCGTACAAGTGGAACTACCTTTGACCTCAATCTCCTCTCGCTATGGTCTAGGATAGCCACCGGTCTCTCCTCGTAAGAGCTGTCAGGCTGTAAGTTTATCTCATCTATCGCGATGTGAGTATGGGCCATATCATTCCGAAGATATCGTCTCAACGACGAGATATGGAATACATCGTGAATGCGATGTAAATGCTCTTGCAATCCCAATATGTATGCTACCGGCCCAATCCTCTCGATAATGGGAAATGGTCCCACGTACCTCGGGGCTAATTTCCCTTTCTTCCCGAACCTCATCACTCCTTTTATAGGAGATACATGTAGTAACACTTGGTCCCCCACATTAAACTCTCGGAAGAACCGTTTCGCATCGGCGTAGCTCTTCTGCCTGTCTTGGGCTATCTGAATGCGACTCCTGATCATCTCAATCCTTTTAGAGGTTTTCCTGAATCACCTTTGGTCCTAGAAACTTGTTATCCCCCACCTCTAGCCAACAAGTTGGGGAACGATAAAGCCTTCCATACAAAGCCTCGAATGGATCCATGCCAATCGTGAACTGATAAGAGTTATTATAAGCAAATTCTACTAGTGGAAGATGTGGCTCCCAACCTCCTCCAAAATCAAGAACACACATGCATAGCATATCCTCCAACATCTGATTAGTACGATTTGTCTGTCCATCTGTCTGTGGGTGATAAGCTGAACTCAGTCTCAACTCAGTACCCATAGCCTCCTGAAAGCTCTCCCAGAAACGAGACACGAAAATCTTGTCTCTATTTGACACAATATTCAAGGGCACCCCATGTAATCTGACAATCTCAGCAATGAACAGCTGAGCATACTGACCCGTGGTATAGTCTGTCCACACCGGCAGAAAATGATCCACCTTGGTCAAACGGTCTACAATCACCCAGATGGAGTCGTGGCCCCGCTGTCATGTGGGCAACCCTGTAATAAAATCCATGGAAATACCCTCCCACTTTCACGCGGGTACTTCCAATGGCTGAAGCAACCCTGACGATTTCTGATGGTCTACCTTTACCAGCTGGCAGGTAGAACACTTGGACACGAACTCAGCAATATCCTTCTTCATCCCCCTCCACCAGTATTTCCGCCTCATATCTTGGTACATCTTATCTCCTCCAGGATATACCGCAAATCGGGACTCGTGAGACTGGGTTATCACTGCATGACGTAATTCTGCTCCTTCTTGGACCACCAATCTCCTATTGAACCTCAAACGCCCATCAGAACTAACAGAATAGGATTCAGCACCCTCGGCTAAAAGTCGTGCAATCTTCTCCTGGCAAAACGGGTCTGCGGTCTGTGCCTGAATCACCCTCGTAACAATCTCGGGTGTCACTGTCCTGTCAGATACGAAAGAACGTGCTACTGCGTCCTGGTGACCCAACTCTTTCCACTTTTCTTTCCAGATGTCCGCTACATCGTCTACTGGCCTATGGCTCAACGCATCAGCAACTACGTTATCCTTCCCCGGATGGTACTGTATGTCGAACTGATAGTCCTTCACAAACTCTAACCACCCGCGCTGATGCATTTTCAGCTCTCGCTGAGTGAAGAGGTACTGCAGTGACTTGTGGTCTGTGAACAAGTGAAATTTCTCCACCAATAAATAGTGCCTCCATATCCTTAATGCAAAAACGACCGTTGCTAACTCCAGGTCGTGGGTGGGATAATTCTTCTCATGCGGTTTAAGCTTGCGGGAGGAAAAATCTATAGCCTTCTCTTCCTGCTGAAGTACTCCCCCAAGTCCCCATAAAGAGTCATCGGTGTAAACCAGGTACTCCACATTCGGCTTCGGTAACGCAAGGATCGGTGCTGAAGTAAGCTTGTCTTTCAGCTCGTCGAAAGCCAATTGGCAAGCATCATCCCAAACATATGGAACCCCTTTGCGAGTCAGGTTCGTCAATGGACCCGCTATTTTAGAGAATCCTAGAATAAATCTCCTGTAGTATCCGACCAATCCCAAGAAACTACGCACTTCCGTCGGTGTCATGGGTTGTCCCCACTCCCTCACCGCTGACACTTTACTCTAGTCAACTGTTATCCCCTGCTCAGAAACAACATGCCCCAAGAACTGTACTTCTCGCAACCAGAATCCACACTTCTCGTACTTAGCATACAACTGATGCTCTCGTTGAGTCTGAAGAACCTGCCTCAAGTGGTCGGCATGCTCCTCCTCGGAGTGTGAATATATCAAAATGTCATTTATGAAGACGATGACAAACTGATCCAAGAACTCTCTGAACACTCGATTTATTAAGTCCATGAACATGGCTGGAGCATTTGTGAGGCCAAATGGTATCACTCTGAACTCATAGGACCCATATCTCGTCAACAAAGCAGTCTTTGAAACATCCTGCTCCCTAATACGTAGCTGATGGTACCCCGACCTCAGATCTATCTTCGAAAAGAAAGTGGCTCCCCTCAGTTGGTCGAACAGATCATCGATTCGAGGCAACGAATACTTATTCCGTATCGTGACCTTATTCAACTCCCGGTAATCCACACATAGCCTCAGTGAACCATCTATCTTCTTCACAAACAAGACTGGAGTGTCCCAAGGTGAGGTACTCCTGCGAATGAAACCCTGACCTAACAGCTGCTCTATTTTATCTTGTAACTCTCGCATCTCTGCCGGAGCCATACGGTATGGAACGCGTGCTGTCGGTCTAGTATCCGGTAATAAATCTATGACAAAGTCTATCTCTCGACTCGGGGGTAGGTCTGGTATCTCCTGAAATACATCGAAATACTCACGAATAACTGGAATCGAGTCTAAGGGAATCACAACTTCCTTAGAGGTATCCTCCTCTATATAATATAAATGAGCGGTCGGGCCTCCCTCTGGGCGAGGCATCGCCACTACAAACATCTCTTGCCCCCTGAATGGCAAAGACAATACTCCCACTGAAACAATCAATCATGGCTTTATAAGCTGCGAGCCAATCCATACTGATAATAACATCGTGCTCATGCATATCTAAGACTAACATGTCTGCAGGTAATACCAAGCTACCAATCTCTACTCCCACTCCCAGGCATATAAAGAAAATAAGCGATCCACTCCCCAGTGGTGAGTCTACACACGTCACAGTGCTCTCTGCTGTGGCTAACAACCCTAAGGCCTTCGCAAAATGCGTAGCTATAAAATAGTGCATCGCCCTAGTATCAAATAAACCCGACCCATAATACCATGGATAGGAAACATACCCTCAATCTCGGGTGGTGCCTGTGGAGCTGCTGCCCGGTGGACGTTATAGATACGTCTGTACTGTAACTACCCCTGCTGCACTAGAGCTGCTGGAATGGTTGGTAGGGTTGGTACCTGAGCTGGTGCTGGGAGGGCGGCTGGAAAAAGTGGCCTCTGTGGCTCATTACGGGCACCCTGCTGCTGTGGGGCTCTATCACCCTCTGGGCAATCCTGGCATTTATGGCCATGCTTGTCGCACACAAAACATCGGCCTCTGAAGTTACTCCCCCTCTGACCCTGCTGCTGTCGGTGTCGGCCTTGCTGGCCTTGATGACTTGGGGCTTTATTCCTCTCTCAAAACTGCTTCACTTCACCACGTTGTTAACTAGACTCTCTTTTTCCTTGGTCTTGCTGGCCTTGAGGGGAAATTTGCTGAAAGAATATGTCAGGGTGAGGACAATCCCTCCACTTGTGACCCGGTTGTACACATTTATAGCAGAGTTTCGAAATTCTTTACTGGTCGAATTGTAGTTTATCCCCAGTCTGATTCGAACAAGATTGACGTTTGTGACTGTCCGTTCCACAACTAAAACACCTCTTTGTGATTTCATTCTGAATCTGACTTCGTTGGCCCTGACACTTTTGGCCCTTTACATAAATTTTGTTACTTCTAGAACTGACTCGGTCTTGGGTGGTTTGTTGTCGCAATTTTGGTGTCTTCGCACAATTTTCAACTTTAGTCACATTCATTTGGTTAACCTCTTTAGATCTTTTGCCTCCTCTAAGATGTATGCTACGTTCTTGGTACTGTAAAACTGCAGTGGTAACTACTTGTGCCACAATGCCCGCAAATTCGGAGATTGGTACCCTTTTTGGAGACACCTGAGGCGTGAGTTATCCTTGCTCATTAACTTCCCCAATGGTATTAGCTTGTTCTTCCTGACGGTCCATCTGAATATTTTAAAATTACATCAGAATAAGTTTAACATTCGTATCGATAATTCGCAGAAGCACGAATTTCCAACGCATAAGGATGAATACAACATTCCTAATGTTAGGGCTCTATAGCAAAAATGTTAAGCTGAAAGCGAAATAAGCCGTACAGATCCTAATGACACTAGAACCTGTCTCTGATACCACCAGTGACACCCCGGCAAATTAAATACCGGGCAATCACTCCTTTATTAAATTAAAATCAAGGTGAACAGTTGGCTCATTCTTAGCATCACTGTCGTAAAAATAACTTTTCCAATTTAAACACCCTCATTAATTAAGCTAAGTGTCAAAACCATTTTTAGACATTACTTTTCAAATTTTATTTTATAAACCAAGATTTAAATATTTACAACAATTCAATATTAAAGAATCACACCACAATTATCCTGGAACATATAATCCAAATAATTTAAACATTCAACAACTAAATCCAAACGTTTAAAACTTAAAGTAAAACATCCAGACAGTAATAAATCCCAAGGTGACAATACTAGAAATAAATGAATCACAATGTCCAATAAAACAACTGAATAATGAAAAGGGCGACACATGCCCCACTAAATGAATATGCTAGGAGTGGAATCAAATAAATGAAGTCGTCTAAGCAAGAGGCCTGCAACTCCCACCTAAGCCGCAACGCGTTCCTTCCAAAGGATCCTATGCAAGACGCCCATGTGGCTGGGCACCTATAATATATACATATAGATACAAGAGGGAAAGGAAAATAGAAACGGGTCAGAGCCCGATAGTGTAAATGATTTAAAATTTGTTGAGCAAGTATTTAAAATGTTTACAGGCCAATGCAACAACATATTAGTGCGACACTCTCTTGAGACATTCTCACCTCTATTCTAATGTTCACGCCTATCGCACTAATCTTCCCAACGGGTTATCTTATCTTATATCGCACTAATCTTCCCAATGGTTTAACTTATCTTAGGTTAGTCGTAAGATTTAAAACTGAACAATATAATTGTTTAAGAGGAAAATTTCATTCAGTAACAAAGCTCTCATTTTAACTTTATTTATTAATAAAGTTTCCCAGTGTCATATTATACTTTTCAAAACAAGTATTTCCAATTTGAGTCATTATACATGTCTTACTTACCATAACACAATAGGCATTTCCAAATTTCAGAATTTCATATATATATTAAATACTCATATAATATATATATTCTACCTGCACCCCACATAAAAATTATGGTGCGGGCATACTCTGCTATCCAATTTCCGTACCACTCGTACTAAGGGAAATACAAGTTCGGAATCACTCTCGAACTGTATTAACACATACACAAACAATATTGAGGCAAAGCATAGATTCCAAGTATCTAAGAGGATAGCACATGCCCCCATGTCTCTTAGGACCGTCTGAACTATCGATTCGATAGCCTGTACCAAGGATTTCTACCTTCTAGGGTACGAGTCAATATCCCCCATAAGGGTCCCATCGAGATAAGACTGTCCCAGCGCGGTAACCTCAGGGATAGCAAGTAGCGCGGGCATGATTTTCACATGTATATAATATATGCATACACACAGTCATATAAATATACTACTTTTATCATATCAATTTAGGTTCATCCCATAACCCATAATCACGACATTTATCCTTATTTTCCCATTATTTGTTATCACGTATAACGGTTCATCTCTAACTTTAATTCGAGGGATTATTCCAACTTACTACGTAACACTCATTGTTGATACCAAAATTAATATGCTGATGTGGGCGAATAATACGAAGACATTTGTCAAATCTACGTGGCACAATAACAACGAGGAAGTTCATTTCCCCGACCAACTCATGATTCTCTCCGAGCAACGAGGATACACCGAGGAGCTTCAACACTCCGAGGTACTCTAGCACTCCGAGGTACTCTAGCGCTCCGAGGAACTAAGGCGGTCTGAGCTGCATCTCGGCCGTAGCATAAACTGCCAGATAATCAACAGTTCAATTATTCATTGAATGTTTATCATCTTGACGCACACGCTGCATTAAATGTATTACCATTTCATATGTATATCATTTAATGTATCAACCTTTTGATTTACAGCCTAAGGGCTATAAATACCTTGTATCACCCTCATTCAAAGGGGGGGATTTTCTTGAGAGAACTTGTAATCAAGAATTCCACAATACTCAGCAATAACATAACAGTGGATGTAGGCCATTCTTATAAGGCTGAACCACTTTAAAAATCTTTGTCTCATTTTATTTATCTGTGATTGAATAATTAGAGCGATCTAGTTTTTTACATCAACAGATTGGCGCCGTCTGTGGGAAACGACTGTTGCTATCGTTTTTCACCAAAAATCATTTATCATCAATGGCAGATAATCCAGAATCCAGTAATCGAAATGCTGGAAATCCTCCAAATCCATCTGCACCTCCAGATCTGGCTGGAATTATGACGAATCTGGCTGAAGGACAAACCGCCATGCAAGAAACAATGAGGCAACTCATTCAAACTCTTCACGGCGGTGCACCTACCCATTCAAGGCAAAGGAGTGATCATGGGCAATCGCGATCCAGGCGTACTGGGTCATATCGTAATGAAGAATCTAATGATTTTTCTTATCAACCTGGGCGAACTTCATCGATACGGGCTACGGATACAGATCAACATATCACCCTCTCTCCGGAGAGAACTAGCGCCCTGGAAAGATTAAGCAGGGTATCTCCTTTCAGTTGGTTAGGACCAAGGAGAAATATGATTCCACCTAGAGCCCCATAGAGAAGCTTTCGACCACCATCAGGTTTGAGAGAAGGATCATCACAATCACGACCAGCTACTCGTCGAGATAGATCCCAGGAAGCTACGTCAGAACAATCAATTGCTCGGACTAAGCAGCCCGAGGAAGGAAATGAAGCATGGAAAGGTTCCAATCAGCGACTGGAGGATAGACTTGGAGAAATGGTTAAAGAAAGGAATCCCTTACAGAGAACTTTTGTTCAAGGGACACCTTTTGTGCAGGCCATTGTGAATTTTCCTACACCATCAAAATTCAAAGCACCTATAGTGACCCCTAAATATGATGGAAAGACAGATCCTGTTCTTCATATAGAACAATACCAAGCTGCTGCCGACATATATGCTGTCCCCGATGAGATGAGGTGTAGAGCATTTTCGGGAACTCTTACCGGATCTGCACAGATATGGTACAACAATCTTCCTCAGGGTAAGATTTTAACTTTTATTCAGTTAGCCGAGTTGTTCATTGGCAATTTCTGTTTTGGAGCAAAGCCGATAAAGCGAGTAGCACACTTGTTAAGTGTTAGACAAAAATCAGGTGAGAGTACTAGGGATTACATAACTCGTTTCAATAACGAGAAGTTGGAAGTCATAGATTACGAAGAAAAGATAGCGATCACTGCTTTGATGAGTGGATTGTTGCCTAACAAGTTAGACTATACTTTGGCCAAAGATCCACCTAAAACTATGTCAGAGTTGATGGCAAAAGCGGCCAAAATCATGAATGCCGAGGAGGCTATGGCTGCAAAGAAGAATATGGATAAAGAAACCAAGGTGGAGGTTGACAAATCTAAGAAGAAAGAGCAAAAAGGTAATGGTAGTGACAAGCACTCCAAGAATAATAGGACGTCATGGGAAGTCCTGAAGAAATATGATAATTATACTCCATTAAAGATGGGTATTAATCATGTTTTGGAAGAAATCAAGAATAATGAAGAAATCAAGTGGCCAGATAAACTGAGGACCAATCCTGACCTGAGGAATAGGGCCAAATATTGCGAGTTCCATAAAGATCATGGCCATACGACCAAAAATTGCATAGCCCTTCAGAACAAGATTGAAACGCTCATCCGAAGAGGAAAGTTGTCAAAGTATGTAGATCGCAGAGGTGAAAGGAAGAATGATGATAGAACTAGAGATCGTTCCAGATCTCATCGTTGGACGGAGGAGAAAAAGAAAAGAGATCATGAAGATAATCCAGATGAAGACCCCGATCTTCCAAAGAAGCCAAGACAGCGTGAATGAGAGGTATTTTCCATATATTTTGGGTCATTTGATTGTAATGTTATTACAGGAGGAGATGCTGGAGGGGGAGACCTTACTGCAGAAAGAAAGGCCTATCTCGAAGAGGCTCAAGCCTGCTCATATATTCAACGAATAAATCTTGCCGAGGATGATCGTCCGAGGAAGGTAAATAAAGAGAAGCTAGTTATTGGTTTTTCAAAAAACGATTTGGCAGGTGTTCTTTACCCTCACGACGATCCCTTGGTGATCAAAATGAGGATGAAAGATGTGGTCATTTCAAGGGTGATGGTGGACAATGGTAGTTCGGCAGACATCATGTACTATTCATGTTTTGATAGCTTGAATTTGAAATTATCTCAATTGGAACCTTATCACAGACCCCTTCTGGGTTTTACTGGCGAGAAAGTTTTTCCACTTGGGACGATCAAGTTGGACATATTCATTGGAACTTGGCCTGCTTGTCGAATAGAAAGAATACGCTTCTTTGTGATGGATAAGAATGTGCAGTCAGTCTACAACATCATCATGGGAAGAGTTGGTTTGAAGAAGTTCGAAGCAGTTCCATCTACAGTGCATCAATGCTTAAAATTTCCAACAAACTTCGGAGTAGGAGTTGTGAAAGGTGATCAAAAAATAGCTCGGGAATGCTATTATTCATCTGCCGAGCAAGAGGAGCTTGAGGAATCAAGGAAAAAGACTATTACCTACCAGGTGGAGGAAGGTACAGAAATTGAAACTCTTGATCCCAGGGATGAATCCCAACTTGTAAAAGGACAGGTGGTAGAATCTACAGAAAATGTTATTCTGGACGAGGAGCACCCTGAACGAGTAACCCAGATAGGTTCGTCGTTGGATGCTTCAATAAAACAAGAGTTGATAATGTTCTTGAGAAACAGGAAGAAAACTTTCGCATGGAGTCATGAGGACATGCCAGGAATAGATCCGAACTTCTTATGTCACGAACTCAATGTGAATAAGGAGATCAAGCCTGTAAAGCAGAGAAGAAGGGTATTTAGCCCCGAGAAGAATCAAGCCATACAAGAGGAGGTCGAGAAGCTCCAGAAAGCCCAATTCATTGAAGATGTGAAATATCCAGACTGACTGGCAAATGTGGTGATGGTAAAGAAGAAGAACAATAAATGGAGAATGTGTGTTGATTTCACTGATCTCAACAAGGCATGCCCAAAAGATCATTTTCTATTGCCCAGAATTGACCAACTAGTGGATGCTACCTCGGGATATGAGCTGCTCAGCTTCATGGATGCGTATTCTGGCTACAACCAGATCAAAATGAAACCTGAAGACAGGGAAACTACTTCTTTTATTACCCCTAGGGGAACTTATTGCTATAATGTTATGCCTTTTGGTTTGAAAAATGCAGGAGCGACATACCAGCGGCTGATGAACAAGGTTTTCACCGAACAAATCAGTTGCAACATGGAAGTCTATGTCGATGATATGCTGACAAAAAGCAAGAAAGCTGCAAATCATTTAGTTGACTTAGCTCAGACATTTGATCAACTGGATAAATACCAGATGAAGCTCAACCCGACGAAGTGCACATTTGGAGTACGAGAAGGAATGTTTCTCGGATACATTGTCAACCAGCGAGGCATTGAAGCAAATCCAGATAAGATCAAAGCTCTTTTAGGGTTGCGATCTCCAACAACAAAGAAAGAAGTGCAGAGTCTTACAGGACGAGTTGCAGCACTCAACAGATTTGTGTCCCGAGCAACTGACAAATGCCTCCCATTCTTCAAAACACTTCGAAAAACTTTTGAGTGGACTGATGAATGTGAGAAGGCCTTTCAAGACTTGAAAAAGTATTTGGGAGCACCTCTATTGTTGTCCAGGCCAATAACAGGAGAGAAGTTGTACTTGTATCTGGTTGTATCAGAGAATGCAGTTAGCTCAGCATTGATTAGATTGGAGAATGGAATTCAGAAACCCATCTATTACACAAGTAAGGCTTTTCGAGGTGCAGAAATCAGATATCCAAAGCTAGAAAAATTGGCATTGGCATTAATTGAAGCAAGTAGAAGAATGAGGCCATATTTCCAGGCCCATATAATCGTCGTATATACCGACATGCCATTGAGACAAGCCCTTCACAAGCCAGAAAAATCAGGAAGACTGATGTACTGGGCAATAGAACTCGGTGAATATGATATTGTGTATGAACCCAGATCATCATTAAAAGGGCCAGCTGTAGTAGAGTTTACATACCCTGATACCCCCGAGGAGCAAAAGGTGCTCGCTGACCAACCTGTGGATGTTACAGGATCAACAGACATAAATCCAGACCAACTTCGGTTGGTAAAAGGGCTTATGGATAAAGACATATCATCAACTTCGAGCTCAGACCAGCTCCGGTTGGTAAAAGAGCGAGAAAAGATGATCGACGAGGAGAGAAAAGTGTCAAGGGAGGATGAAAAGAAGCAACAAATATTTCACCGAGGAACCCTGTCAGATAAGGAATTTGAAGACGGGTTGCCCATATGGAGATTATATGTAGATGGCTCATCTTGCACAACAGGTTGCGGGGCAGGAATTGTTTTGAACACCCCAGACGAGATTGACATGGAATATGCTTTACAATTCCAATTCAAAGCCTCTAATAATGAAGCTGAGTATGAGGCCATGATAGCAGGTTTAAACTTAGCAAAAGTTATGGAAGCACGGCAAGTAATTGTATTCAGTGATTCTCAATTAATTGTAAATCAGATGACAGGAACATATGCAGTTAAAGGATATTTAATGGCAAAGTATCATGCAAAGGTGATGGAGTTACTGACAGAATTTGATGCCATTCAATTAGTGAGAATACCGAGGATGGAGAATGTACAAGCAGACCCACTGGCCCGACTAGCATCAGCTACTCGTACCGAGCTGCGAAGAACGATACCAATTGAAGTATTGAAAAGTCAAAGCATAGATGAGAACTTGACGATGAATGTTATTACCCTTGATTTAGGACCATCTTGGATGGATCCCATCAGGGTATATATTGAAGAGGGAGGATTGCCAGAGGATAAGCTCGCTGCCAAAAAATTGAAGTATAAAGCTTCTCGGTATGTATTAACTAATGGTATTTTATATAGACGAGGGATTATGGCAGGTTTACAGAGATGTGTACATCCCTCCGAGGTGAAAGAATTGATTGAATAAATCCATGAAGGGTCTTGTGGAGCTCATGTAGCCGGTCGAACACTTTTACAAAGGGTAATGACTCAAGGATACTATTGGCCGACGATGAGGGCTGATTGTATAGCCTATGCTAAGAAATGTGACAAGTGCCAACGTTTTTCCTCTATCCGACGAACTCCACAAGCATTGTTGACACCCATAACTTCCCCTTGGCCATTCGCCATGTGGGGAATTGATTTGGTGGGACCATTACCGACCACCCGAGGAAGATTCAAGTACCTCGTTGTCGCAGTAGACTATTTTACTAAGTGGGTAGAAGCTGAACCCCTTATCGACATGACGTACAAGAAGGTATACCAGTTCGTTTGGAAGAATATCATCTGTCGATATGGTCTCCCTCATGCCTTCATCACAGACCATGGAACCCAATTTGATAACGAGGAATTTGCTGCTTATTGTCATCAGTCGAACATTTTGAAGGTTCATTCAACACCAGGCCATCCTCAAAGCAATGGACAAACTGAAGTGACGAATAGAACACTGCTAAATGGTTTGAAGAAAAGGCTAAGTGAAGCTAAAGCTAACTGGATTAACGAGCTACAATCAGTATTGTGGGCTTACCGAATAACTCCCCGAGCAGCGACTGGAGAATCACCATATATGCTGGCATTTGGAAGTGAGGCTGTAATACCTGCCGAGTTGGGTCTTCCAACGCATAGAGTACTGAATTTCAATTCTCCTGTCAGTGATTTGATGAGAAGACTGGATTTGGATATGCTCGAGGAGGTCAGAGAAGAGGCATCCATTAGGAATGCTGCTTATCAACAACGAACAACTCTTTTCTACAACAAAAGGGTAAGGAAATGCGATTTAAAGGAAGGAGATTATGTGCTAAAGAAGGTAATTCAGAAACACAATAAATTGGAGGCAAACTGGCATGGGCCATACCGAGTTACAGAAGTTGTTCGACCAGGAACTTACCGAATAGCAACTCTAGAAGGAGAAGAATTCAAGAATGCTTGGAATGCTGAACACCTTCAAAAGTATTATCAATGATGTAAAATGTACAACGGTTTCATCAATATGAATAAAACGATGATGTTTTCACCATTTTCCTCTCCTTTGTTTGAAAGTTTTTCGGGGAATACTAGTGTTGTACACTACGCTGCTCGACAGCAAAAAGAAGATATAGTTCAAACCCACGACCAACTCCGGTTGGTAAAAGGGCGAGACCAAAAAATATATTCCTTTGGTTAGGAGGCGTACACTAGCGTGACTAACTAAGGTTGGTAAGATAACTAGTGGACAGATAGTTCGAAAGAACCAAAAAATATACTCCTTTGGTTAGGAGGCGTACACTAGCGTGACCAACTAAGGTTGGTAAGATAACTAGTGGACAGATAGTTCGAAAGAACCAAAAAATATATACTCCTTTGGTTAGGAGGCGTACACTAGCGTGACCAACTAAGGTTGGTAAGATAACTAGTGGACAAGATAGTTCGAAAGAACCTGATAGTTCAATAATCAACCACGGTTGAGGGAAGAACAATATCATTTGATTTGAAAATAGGCCAACAAGTTGGCCGGAAGGTAAAATCATTCCATAAAATACAAAGAATTCCAAACTGAACCAAGTGTAGTTGGTCGGTGATCAAACTATACTTGGTCGACGAGGATAAATTATCGACCATGGTTGGTCGGACACGTTTTATGAAAAAGTTTACCAAGTATGGTTGGTCGAGGATAAAAACCCATCAACTGTAGTTTGTCTACAAACACAATTTAACAACCTTGGTTGGTTGGAAACAGTTTAAAAATTTTATACTCATTACTTTATTATTAAGTGATTGAGCAACATTGATACTTGTAATTTTGATTACTAAGTTGGTTGATGAACAGCACCATATTGTTATCTTTTTAACAGATACATATACACAAATGTAAAAATGTTTGATAAACACAAGACAATCGCAATACAAATTTGCAAACAGAAAATGAAATTCTTTCATTAAGATCAAAATATATTACAAGCTACATATATGTACTAATTATTACATTGAAAAACCTATTCTATTGGTTTCTTTCCTTTAGCTTTTGAAACAGGTTCCTCGCCGGCAGGAGGATCCTCCAGGCAAAGAGGAGAATTGATGAAATTAATATCTCTGAGCATTCTGACGTTCATCACAGAAGGTGTATCCAAGAGATGCTCGGGACGAGATAATTCAGTCTGAGAATGAAGACTATAATCGCCAAGGTATTTTGAAATTAAACTCCGAGGAATGGAACGAGCTGGGATCCATTCCATGTCAAATTTGAAAGGTGGCACAGGCAAGTCTAGTAACCCTGGAGCATGATAATCCCATAAAAAATGCCCTTGCTCCAATTTCAGTACACCCAGAGCGTTCAACCACCCTTGCTTATAACCTTCATTATTGGCATGTTCAATACGAGCATCTAAATAAACAAAGGCTTCATTGTATCCTGCCATCCAAAATTCCCTGGGCTGTTTATGGAATTGGAAGGTTAATCTATCCAATTGTTCGTGAAGGCTCCTGGCAAATATATCTTTATCATTCAAAGCAGACTTCGTTGCAGTAAGTTGATCTTCCAAAGATAGATTTTTGTTGGACATTTCAGATAAAGCCCGATCTTTGGCGTTCAATTGGTATGCTTGAGTTTCCAATGTTGACAGAGTGCGAGATTCTTCAACATTACGACTGAGAACCCTTGATCGACTCCGAGCAGGTGGAGAATTTTGCTCCTCGACAACATTTTGAACAGCTCTTCCTCGCCCACGAGATCCTCTTCCTCGTCCCCGAGCAGTAATGGGAATAACAGATCTTCTTAAGTTATCCAGTTCTTGCCTTAATTTGGCATTCTCAATCTCTAAGAACGAGAAACCTTCATCGATAACTTGTACTAAAGCAGTGGAAGATGACGCTGCAGATTCATAATGTGCCAGCTTTTTCTGTAAATTATTGTTCTCTTGTTCCAGCAACTCAGCAATCTTCCTGCAGGCCTCAACTTCACCTTTTAAAGTTCTTTCCCTAACATCGTATCCAGCAAGGATCTTTTTATGGCCTGTTTCAGAAGAAAGCTGTTGATATCTATTTTCATATTCCTTGTGCAGCAAAGCAACTGATTCATTGTGCTGACCTTGGAGATCTTCTAAGGAATAATGAAGCTCCTCAATCAAGTCATAGTAGGCCACGTTGTTGGCCACAGCTCGGTCAAGTAAATCCTTCAAGTACCGATAAGCCTCAATTGCTTGCTCTGTAGCATCATGACCAAGGATTTCAGATATTTCTGATGTACTAAGGTTTGTATGACCAGCTTTATAATATTCGTGGCATTGCTGCATCAGCTTTGTATCATGTGCCGATATTAGTTCCATTCTAGCCATAAACTAAGGATGAAAAGAAGACAACAATCAACAAAAACAAATCATCAACAACAGAGATGAACAAAGATGTATTTTATTAGATCACAAAAGGATTACATTGTTGGATTACAAATAATGAAAGATAGAGATGATACCGAAAAACTTCACACCTTTTCCTTGTCTCCCAAGACTTTCTCGGGAGGCTGGGACGAGGAGCTTGGTTGCTCGGTGGTAACAGCAACTTGATCAGCATGAGTTGAAATTTTCTCAGGAGGAGGAGGCATGGAAGAAATGTCCTCGTTGGTAGAAGGAAGAGAGTCAGGGACTTGATCACCTATAGCCATGGGAGATTCATCAGAGATAGGCTCATCTTCTTCTTCTTCTTCCACAATTGGTGGGGGAGGACCAGGGAGGTGTAGCTGGAATAGCCCAGAATCTTCTTTGATCTTCAATTCCTGCAGGGCAGCTACCCAACCATCTCGAAAGTATTTCAACTTCCCATATTGAACTTGGGATGTCATCGCAGCAATCCCCTTGTCCTATCCTTTATCCCAGCCAGCGCTGAAGGATTTTTTAACTGCGAGCTTTCTTTTCAGTTTCTCCGAGGAGAGCTTCACATCCAATTCTTCCTTCTGGCCCTTGATATCTTGCAGGGCGGACAACTCTTCCTCTGCCTTTTTCAGCTGATCTTCAAGCTCTCCGAAGTTCTTGAGCTTGTCGTCATATTTCTGATGCTCGACCTCTAAACTTTTCACCTTATCCTCCAAACTCTTGGAGGTCTCAGCCAACTTCACCTTCTCAGCCTCAACTATAGACAACTTTTTCTCCCATTCAACTTTGTTCTCGTTATACTACTGACGAGAATCCTTCAAAGATTGGGTTAAACCTAGCAGAGCATCCTCTACACCTGACGAGGAGCTGGAAGCTTTAATAGCTTCGTCTTTCTTCACAATGTTATTAAAACAATTCACCAGCTAAACAAAGGAAAAAGTGACAGGTCAGTGCAAAAATACAAGTATTCAAAGACAAAAAGGAAATTCAGAATGTGAGAAATTTATCGAAGCAAGGTGACGAGTAGCTAGGGATGTCAGCATATCCCTAGAAATATTTTCATCAATTCCTTGGACCTCGGGTATGATCCAAGTTTTTACCGAGCTCATTGCAGAGCTCGGACGAATGATGGTTGGAACACCAACAACACCAGACGGTGGAGAAGAGACAGTTTCAGCCAAATTGACTGAGGATGATTTCCTCAATCTCCTCAAAGGGACTTCGGTAGTTTCAACCAAGGAAGAGCTCTTGGTCGGAGAGATAGCAGTCATCTCGACAGGAGCAACCTTCTTGCTCGGAACCACTGGGAGCTTCTCGGCAGCTTTGGAAGGTTCAACATCCACCTTCTTAGTCCCTTCTGGGACATCAACTTTGCTTTTCTTGGCTTCAGCAGCAGAAGTAGTGTCATCAAATAGAGTAGGGGGAGCTCTTTTCCTACCCATTCTTTGACTTAAAGGGATGTGAGAATCTGAAGAAGAATCCTCTGGAGCTGAAGCTGGCTCAACAGGACGAGCAGTATAAGAAGTCGTATAGCTCCTATACTGCAGCAAATATGATGCAGACCTGATGTGCTCGTCTGCAACGTTCTTTTGCAAACCCCATATAAGTTTCAGATGATTAATATTAACCTCTGATTCTTTTGGAGTTTTTCTTTTGCTATCAACTGCAAATAAATACATAATGAGATATCAGTCATACATTTTGTCAAACATGATGAAAGCATAATTTCATAAGTAAAGGAAAATGAGAATAAACCTATCCCATTGCCATATGGGGGCATTTGGGACGTTCATACACTCTGTCTCCGACTAAAGGAGCATGTTGCCAATTTTTGAAAACTAACCCATGTTCAAAATAATCTCTATTTGCATCAGGGAGGTTAACTACAAGAGCCCTATTTAAAAACCTAGTTTTTAAGTAGTAAACATTATCTAAAATAGCCCATCTATAGCAAAACATAATTTCAGGAATCCCTATACGAGTTCCATGAGTTAGATTTAATTTATACAGCCCATTAATTATTCTCCATGAATTGGGGGCTATTTTTGCAGGAACAACGTCAAAGTATTGACAGAACTCTAAGCATAAGGGATTTAGCGGGAAAGAAAATACACATTCAGCAATGAATAGACTGGGGAACCAATGTCCCTCAGCCAATCGAAAATAATCTAAAGGCTCAGAAAGAACCTCCAGAGTTACCCAGGAAGGAATGGAAAAATCGGAACGAAATTTCTCAACAGACTCCACAATATAAACCATACTGAATAAAAGAAATACAGAAGAAAGGAAGAAGATCTTACAGGAAGAAAGGAGGTCTGTTGACAATGAACGAAAACAAAGATGAACAGACAAGAGAAAGAAAGACTGGAGAATTCGAAAAGCTTGAATGTAGAAAATTGGAAAAGGTAGACGACGGTATGGTTACCTAAGAAGTTTAAATACTTTACCTTGGGAAGCTGCGAAGGAAATGATTACAAAAAGAAACTGTCGAACTTCCGGCGGCTAAAAGGACAAAAAAGGGCACAAAGATCGAAGTGCTCATAAAAAGTCAAAAAAAAAGCGGATTCTGTGAATTTGGAAATAAATTCAAATACGATGCTCCTAAAATCCAGGAAGGTCATTTAATATTGCCATATACCGAGAAAGAATGTTCCATACTCCTCAAAGTTCTAAATATGAAACATTGGGGGTTTCTGTTGATACCAAAATTAATATGCTGATGTGGGCGAATAATACGAAGACATTTGTCAAATCTACGTGGCACAATAACAACGAGGAAGTTCATTTCCCCGACCAACTCATGATTCTCTCCGAGCAACGAGGATACACCGAGGATCTTCAACACTCCGAGGTACTCTAGCACTCCGAGGTACTCTAGCGCTCCGAGGAACTAAGGCGGTCCGAGCTGCATCTCGACCGTAGCATAAACTGCCAGATAATCAACAGTTCAATTATTCATTGAATGTTTATCATCTTGACGCACACGCTGCATTAAATGTATTACCATTTCATATGTATATCATTTAATGTATCAACCTTTTGATGTACAACCTAAGGGCTATAAATACCTTGTATCACCCTCATTCAAAGGGGGGGATTTTCTTGAGAGAACTTGTAATCAAGAATTCCACAATACTCAGCAATAACATAACAGTGGACGTAGGCCATTCTTATAAGGCTGAACCACTTTAAAAATCTTTGTCTCATTTTATTTATTTGTGATTGAATAATTAGAGCGATCTAGTTTTTTACATCAACACTCATGGACTCTATCCTCCCAAGTGTAAAATTCAGTAGGTATTCATCTATTTTCCATCGTAACCATTTTACATAATCTCTCCCTTTAATACAAAATTCCATCGCCCCTTAGATATAAACACTCCAAAAATATAAATTTCACCTTACATTAAAGGTCTCTTAATCATTAATAAATCCTACTGTTCATCTTTATCTCCCAAAACATTTTAATAAGGGTGTCCAAGGATTATTTCTCATTAAATTGAATTCAACTAATTTAAAAAGGGGAAATATGAGTCTTCCAGAAGTGTTTGATTGATCAAGGTCTGGGGATCGATCGATCGAACCTTCGATCGATCGAAGTTCTAGGCTCGATCGATCGATCAAGCAGGTATGGCAATTTCTGCAGGAAACCAGTTACGAGTTCTATCACACAACCTCATCCAAATCCATATTGTTCACACCCAAACTTCCTAAAATTTGTACTATAATCAGTATACACCCATATTATTCATCTTCTATGTAAAGCATGTAATTTTACATCAATAACCATGGATTTATAGGCAAAAACTACATAGAAAACTCAAGAACCCTAAAATTTCTTTAACATGGTTCTAATCAATCTTTTACAGAATTTTCTTCTTCTAAAACATCATAAATTCGTGGTTTAATCCTCTACATGTGAAGGGGTTTCCCAGATTATCATTCAAATCATAACTACATGCAGTTTCCTATCTCCAACTTGGGTTTTCTTCCATGAAACTCATCCTAATCTTCCCTAGACTAACATGAATGATGCATTAACGAAAATAAGCAAGATAAACACTTGCCTGGGATTTTTAGAATTCTGATTTGCAGACGATTTTGGTGTGGTTGCGTTCCCCGTCGCGCGATCTACGCTTTGGTGGTGGTGGCGGTGCAATCGGGTGACTTTTTGGCCTTGGATTGCTTGGAAAGCTTCCTCATTCCCTCTCCTATGGCCGTTCTAAAGTTTTGAGTTGTTTTAACCCTATAAGGTAACCTTAGACATCTGATATAACCCTTGAAATTTCGTGGGTTTAATTACCAAAAAATGTATAATGTCCAAAATGCCCTCCCGAGGTACTAATTAAGTCTAAAAACGCCCCGAGACCCAAACTAAACCTCCGAGTACACTTTTCTGACTATCTCGACCCTTTCGAACCCTTTGACGCACTCGAAATGACCATACAGGTGACTTATAATTTATTCACTTTTATTCATCAATATTTAGTCCAGGCGCGACACGGGCGCGTCCCAACTCAAATTTTCAAAATTATCATTTTATTCACTCTTGGCATTTAATAGAACCAATATTATATTACTTTACTCATTAGTAATATTCAACAACAAATTTCCCATAATTACTAACTCTCATCACGTTAATAATTATAACATAATTAATTTCTGGATTTATATTAAATAATTAATTCACATTAAATTTAATAAATCCCCAAATTAATATAGCATAAAAATACGGGGTATTACACTTCCATATGTTGGGACCTTTCATTTAGACTATCAACCACTAAGCTGAGTAACCACTTTGGTTAAGTTGCTATTATACATTAATATGTAGTGTTTACAAAACATTACTTTCCTACTTGCTTGTATATAATACAAATTTAAATTCAAATAATGGTGTGTGTGTGTATATATATATATATATATATATATATATATATATATATATATATATATATCGAGATAAATTGATTTAAACAATATGTCACCAAAGTGACCTATTTTGTTCAAAACATAATAATTTTATTTCAAAATATAAAAGGATTATGTGCATGTAATTTATGTGAATATTAATCGGCCCAAACGAAGATTAATTTTTAACAAAATTGCATGCGCCACATTAATAGTAAGAGCTTGATAATTATTTAGTTTTACATATGAATAATAAATCGGCGCAACTGAATAATTATTATTCGATATTTTCTTATTATCGGTGTTTGATTATTACAACAAGATATCACTTACAAGATAATATTTTTTTCAAAGATAAAATATTACTAGAGTGTCCGATATCTTAAAATGGGGTTTTCCCTTTATTTGATTTTATTTTTGATTTAAGACTCATGTGAGCTAGTTTTATTTGTTTATTGTTCTTTGGATTCCGCTATCAGTTCTGCTTCTAACATTACTGTCAGTATTAATTCTATTCCTGTGCTCAATGGCACAAACTTTAAGTCATGGCAAGAGAACCTTCATATAGCTCTTGGTGTCATGGATCTGGACCTTGCGTTAAGGGTTCCTTCTCCTGCACCTCTTACGGATAAAAGTTCCTCTGATGACAAAAAGAACTTTGAAAGGTGGGAGAAGTCAAATCGCATGTGTCTGATGATCATAAAGAAGGCCATTCCAGAAGCATTCAGGGGCATAATATCGGAAACGATAAAGACAACCAAAGAATTCCTCGAAGAAATTAAGAATAGATTTGCCAAGAATGAAAAGACTAAAATAAGTACATTTTTGGCAAGTCTCATCTCAATGAAATATAAAGATAATGGGATCATTAGGGAGTACATTGTGGAACTGTCTCATCTCGCTTCAAAGTTAAGAGAACTTAAGCTTTATCTCTGTGGGGATTTACTTGTGCATTTGGTTCTTATATCTCTTCCCACACAATTTAATCAATTTAAGGTGAGCTACAACCGCCAAAAGGAGACTTGGTCTCTTAATGAGCTCATCTCGCATTGTGTGCATGAAAAGAAAGACTGAAGGATGATAATATCGAAAGTGCTCATTTGGCTAGTACTTCCAAGGATAGGGGGAAGAAAAGAAATAAGGATAAAGAAGTTGTTCCATATCCAAAGAAACAACATAAAAAAACTATTGATGGTTGTTTCTTCTGTGGATCCGCGGGACATAAGAAGAAGAAATGTACAAACTATCATTCTTGGCATGTAAAGAAAGGTATACTTCTTAATCTAGTTTGTTCTAAGGTTAATTTGACTTTGGTACCTAAACATACTCGGTGGATAGATTCTGGTGCAACCACTCATATCAGTGTGTTTATGCATGGTTGCCCGAGTTGTCGAAAGCCAAATGATGGTGAAAGATACATTTTTGTGGGCGATGGAAAGAAGGTTGAAGTTGAAGCAATTGAGATATTCAGGTTATTATTAAAGTCTGGTAGTTATTTGGATTTGAATGAGACATTTAGTGCACCATCATTTAAATGAAATTTGGTTTATATTTCTGTATTGGACAAATTGGGTTATACTTGTTCTTTTGAAAATAATAAATTTAGTCTTCTTCATAATTCAAATTTGGTTGGTACGGGGTCTTTATCTTATGTGGATAACCTTTATATGCTTAATATAGTTGCGTCATATCATGAAACCTTGCAATTAAGTACGAGAGGTGTCAAAAGAAAATTAACCAATAAGAATTCCGTATCATTATGGCATAAGAGATTAGGTCACATCTCCCAAAGGATAATTGAAATACTTGTGTCAGATGGGATTCTCGATTCCCTTGATTTTTCAGATTTTAAAATTTGCACAAATTGTTAAAGGGAAAACTAACAAACATAAGAAGATTTGGTGCCAATAGAGCTACAAACGTCTTAGAACTGATATATTCAAATATTTATGGGCCATTCCCTACGATTTTATGGAACGGTCAACAATATTTTATCACATTCATAAACTATTTTTCACGTTATGGTTACCTTTATCTCTTCCATGAAAAGTCCCAATCTCTGTACGTGTTCAAATCATTCAAGGTTGAAGTTGAAAATCAACTTAGAAAAAGAATTAAAAGCGTCATATTTGATTGTGGTGGTGAATACTACGGTAGGTATGACGGTTCAGGTGAACAACACCCAGGACCATTTGCTAAATTCCTAGAGGAATGTGGTATTGTCCCACAATACACCATGCCAGGTTCTCCAAGCATGAATGGTGTTACTGAAAGCCGAAACAGAACATTTAAAGACATGGTAAGGAGTATGATCAGTTACTCTAACTAACCAGATTTACTCTGGGGTGAAGCACTAAAGACTGCAGTGTACATCCTTAATAGAGTACCAACTAAAGCAAGTGTTAAAACCCTTTTTGAACTTTGGGCAGGAAAGAAACCTAGTTTGAAGCACCTTTATATTTAGGGATGTCCATCTAAAGCGACGTCTTATAGGCCACATGAAAAGAAATTTGATTCTAGAAGGGTTAGATGTTATTTTATTAGACACTATGAAAAATCTAGGGGTTACAAATTCTATGATCCTACTTCTAAGATAATTTTTGAGACGGAAAACGCCCAGTTCTTTGAGGATATTGAGTTTTTCGGGGGGGGATAAGGTTAGGGATTTTTGTTTTGAAGAGGAATATGTTGATATTGCCACATCTGTTATTAACATTGATCATGCTCCTATTCTTGACATTCAAAACATATCCAAGAACCTCCCATTCTAGAAGAATAAACTCTACCACCTCAAGAACCTATGCCATTAAGGAGATCCACTAGATAAAGGAGAAGTTTTGTGCCATATGATTATATTGTATTTCTCTAAGAACATGAGTTTGACATTGGTGCAATGGAAGATGATCTAATCAATTTTTGTCAAGCCATGGAAAGTTCTAAATCTCAAGAGTGGATTGATGCCATGAATGAGGAGATAAAGTCCATGAAGGACAATGAGGTTTGGATATTGTCCCATTGCCTGAAGGTGCAAAGCCCATTGGTTTCAAATGGATATTTAAAACCAAGAGGGATTCGAAAGGTGATGTGGAGAGATACAAAGCCCATCTTATTTCTAATGGCTTTATACATAAAAGGGCATCGATTATAAAGAGACTTTCTCTCCAGTTTCATCGAAAGACTCTTTTAGGATAATAATGTCACTTAGGGCGCACTTTGACATTGAGCTTCATCAGATGATGTTAAGACTGCGTTTCTCAATGGTGAATGTTAACGCAAAAATTCTCCATCTACGAGGACCAATCAGAAAAGGACACATGTCATCCTACGTGGCAATATTCGACACCCGAGGAGAGTTTGTCGGCATCCGAGGAGAGTTGGTCGCCACCCGAGGAGTGTTTGTCGGCACCCAAGGAGAGTTGGTCAGTACCCGAGGAGAATTAGTCGGCACCCGAGGAATGTTAGTCAGCACCCGAGGAGAGTTGTTCGGCACCCGAGGAGAGTTAGTCGGCACCCGAGGAGAGTTGGTCGGCATACCAACCAGGAAGATCAAAGGATGACTATGCATTTAATGTGCATTAATGAAGATGACAGCGCATTTAATGAGCCTTAATGTACATTTATACTGTATTAATAGATGACAACACATAGCATACCAAGCAATTCAACAATTAGTTTCGTTGAATGTAGACATAAATGTCTACATACAATGAATCTATTTATCTCCCATCACTATAAATACATGTATCCCCTTAGCCAAAAGGAAGGAGATCCGGGGAGATCCGAGAAGAAACCAAGAAACACCATACACAAGATACACATCCTTTCTCTCTCTACACCTTATGGTGCTATTGTAAACCCCTGGGAATAAAATAACAGTGAACGTAGACTTTATTCATAGCCGAACCACTTTAAAAACCTTTGTCTCTTATATGTTTGATGTGAATGTTTATCTTCATCTTCAATCTCATCCTCATCATTTATCTGCTGTTGACGCCACTAAAATGGCAGTTGACATTTTCTGTCTTCAACAGATTGGCGTCGTCTGTGGGAACGTGTTACAAACATTGTTCTCCATCAAAAGCTAAGTTTTTATTTTCTCTACGTACAATCAATTATATATTCTACATACATCTTTTGATTCAATCATGATTTTTATGTTTATATACATAAATTAATTGTCCAATTTTTATCTGCAAAATATTGCATATCATGATTTTAAAATCATAACTGTTAGGTTAATTCTTATTTAGAAATCTGAAAAAATGAGGGATTTCATAAATCATAACTGTTTGCTTGATTCTCAAGTTTCAATTTTATATCATGGAATAAATATTTTAAATGATTACATATACCAATATATATATGACGGTGGTAAGATTTGATAATTTTCATTATAAATTTTGTAAGATCTTTGATGACTATTCAAATTCCCATTACATTTTTTATCAGAGAATGGGAAAAGGTTAAAGACAATAAAAAGTTTTCTCATGGAAATCATGACCCAGATCTACTTTCTCTCTCTTTAAGTTTGAGTCTCTTTGCATTTATTTTTATGAACTATATACTTAATTTGGTTCATCTTCCATCTATGTCAATAAAGTCAAATTGATTGATTTTTGATATAAATTTGGTAATAACTTCGATCATTCACCATATTTTTATCTCTCCAAATAGGGAATAGGAAGGGATCAATATAAAAAATAATTTTCTGTCACCTGAAAAATCATTACCCACCTCTTGTAAAGGACGATCAGTAAAACAATCATGACCATATCAAGACTCTGGGCACAAATTTGATATGTTGGCCCCTCGTTCATCACATCACAGGGTTTCTTTGTCGAAATCACACGATCTAGTGGATTAGATAATTATTCATTTAATTAACATTCTTAATGCTTAAATTTTACATCGAATGTTATTTTTCTGATCTAAGGATTCGAGATATTCTGGTCAGCCATCTATATTGTTGGTCGGCATCATCTTGGACCATATTTTATTAAAGGGAAGCTTAACCAGACCATTTTTGTTTGTCGAAGATAAGATGTGAAGATCCATCAGCAATGTTGAAATAATTTTATCCAACTACGAGGTATCTTATTGTTGGTCGGAGATTCATATTGTAGCTCGGTGGAACCAATTGCAGGTCGACGATCATGTACTTCTTGATCGGCGACATCTTAGTCTTGTTCGAAGGGTTCAATGTATTGGTCGGCAACTATCCAACCACTCACTTCTTGGTCGGCGACATCTGATGTTCGGTGACCACCCAATAGCTGGTCTGCAATATCAACGCACCATTTTTGTTGATCGACGAAATCGCTCTGCTGGTCGGGGACCATTTGCTTCTTGGTCGGCACTATATATTCGACAACCTGAGACATCCCCAAATGTTGGTTGGCAACATCCATGCCGTTTGTTGGCAGCAGTAGAATCTTGGGGTATTAAAAAAAATGCGAAGCACCCCAGATATTTCTTTAAACATGAGTTTGAGAGAGTAGCTACAACGAAAATATTGCGACTTCTCAAATAAAAACCAATTTAAATTAATCCCAAATTTTAGTTAAACCCTAAGACATGCATCTAGATGATTTATCAAATAAAATATAGCATGCATGATAAAAACAAACAATTTCAGGAAAAATCCCTCAAAGGGGCAAAACCTTTTATTTTCATTATAATATTGTAACATACAATTTCGGATTACAATGAAAATACAGTGACTAAGAATTACCCTCAGGTATCGGATTCTATAGTCGGCGGCTGGAAATATCCCTTTCCAGGAGGGCAGCAATGAATCCACACGCAGCAAACCCACATGAACTTCAGTCCAATCAACAAAGGAAGAACCGCAGCACTCCTTAATGACATGCAGCTATGAAACTTTGTAGAGACTCCCTCAGCAATGACACGCAGCCCTCGATTGCAAAGATCTCTCCACAAAGGTTTGAACAAACTTAAGGTTGTGTTCTTGGGTTACCAAAAAGATTCACAAAGGATTGGCAATTGTGTGAATCAAAACATGAGTCTTGGAACTCAAAAAATATGAAGACTAGAGGTATTTGGACTCTAAAAAACGTCTTCCAAAGTCTTGCAAAACTGCTCCCCCGAAGGTGGTTTAAATAGCAAAACATATGAAGAGTTTCGCAAAATAAAAACACTGAAATTCTATCCAGCGTACAGGTACCCCGAACCGGTTTGGGTTACCTTATGCGGTTTGGGGTACATGGGTTTGGGGTACCTTTCTGGTTTGGGGTTAAAAAAAAAACAACATTGTTCAAGGAATTCTCTCCAACTTCAAAAGGTCATAACTCCTTCATCGTAGCTCGGATTGAGGTGACGTTTCTTCCAGTATCTTCGTTGCGGTGAGCTCTTCAACTTTCAAGTTAACCAGACCTCCGGACTATGGATGTGAAATTACGAAAATGCCCTTGAACTCTCCCATCGTGCCCTTTTTCACTGTTTTGACTTCCCTTGCGTACCACTTGCATTAAGTCCCGAAAATCTTGGAACGTGAAGTCGTTGAGGCAGATGTGGGACACATTAATGGAGATGTTGAATGCTTGATTCCCGAAATTCGGATAGAGGCCGTCATGTGAGATCGTGAGGTGACGTGCCAAATGTAGCGGCGTACGACATACATAAATGTAACATGTTGGACATGAGAAAAATGTCCTTACAAATCTCCCCCTATGTCTATGCCGGTACATACATAAAAAATCCGAATTATCAAATAACAAAATTGCCTATACAAATCTACCCTTCCATGAACCCAAAACTGGAAAGATATAAATGAATAAGTCTTCATCGTTTGTTCTTCAAATCTTCAAAACTTCAAAATCTAAAATCTTTTCTCATCAGGGTGTGCAATTCAGTGATCATCAATGTAGTACCTACACACATGGGATAAAGAAAAAATACCAAGTGACGTATCGAGTTTGAAATGAGATAAACATAGATACCAATATATGATAAGCATAAGTCAAATCTCAAAACTCCCCCAAAATAAGATAATTCTTTCTCCCCCTTTTTATGATGTCCCCAAATAGACAAATAAGAAGAATGAATCAAACAAGCAAAATCGGGGTGTCACGGTATTCAAAACAAAGGATCAATCAAATGGCAAACGTGCTCTTGCAAGGAGATGCTCAAACAAATCTTCACAAACTATTTTTTGAGTTTTCAACCTTTTTGTACAAAAAAAATAGATACCATTTGAAAAAAAAATATGCTACAAAAATCACACCATGGATTTAAACTCAAACAACCAAGTCATGGAAATGGAATGAATGGGTGTGAACACATTCGATAGGTAAATCAACTCAATCAATCATATGTGCACGATGCATATGTGTACCCCTAATGAATGAGCATAAAAAGTATCCTTAGGTGTAAAAAATTTGTTGAATTTAGATGACATCGTCTTATGCAAATCAACAAATCAAAGTCAAAGTGATTTCCACACCAATAACATCCAAAACTATGTAGCGCATTTTCAAGCAATTCAAGGACGTGCAATCCCGTTTTAAATTCTCCAACCAAACACCCTTAAATATATTATCTCTTAGAGGTAATCTAAATTCTCAAACTTTGGAGAATTGGTGCAAAAACCTAAATGGCCCATAATTGGCATGAATTTCTTTTTATTGCCTTTAAATTTTTTCGGGCTCTTTTAAACCTCTTTGGACCCCGGATAATAAAATACCTCCATTTTTTAGGTCCAATTTAACGGTGGCTTTTGCGCAAAGGATAGATAATTACCTTTCGCAGTCCCTCCCCGTTTTAAAAAAAAGCACACAAACTCACAAAACGGTTCTTATATGCACAATTTCCTTATCAAAATTTATCACGCTTGGTTCGTTTTAAGGACAGGATTGAAGTGAAAACACCCAACCAACATGTGATAAGACAAGCACAATAATCAAACAAATTCGTGCATGTGTGCAATAAAGGAAATATGAGTCAAACATGTCGGAAGAAACACTCAATTACATCTTAATGACTCCAAACATTATAAAGCACAAGGGTGAATTGACCTATTGTCTCAAAACACTATCAAATAGTCACATGAAAAAAATAAAATGATGTTGTGACTCAGTCATCCAAAGTGTTCATCCATAAACGGTGCAAACAAAAAAAACAAAAATCTTTTTGGATTTTTTTTTTCAAAATTATATCAAAATAAAATCTTTTTGTATTTTTCAAAATTCTTCAAAAAATATATACAAAAGGTACAAGTTATCACACTAGTAAAAATATATCATGAAACCACAACTAGTGTATGACAAACATGCAATCACAATCAACCAAAAGATTTCACATGGGGTGAATTACGTGCAAGCAAACGGGAATCGTGGACAAATAAACCATAAGCATCTAAATCCGATTTTTTAACCCAAATTGATGTGTAACGAAGTGTGGGGGTTTTGGGAATCGAATTTATTCTTTCATTAACCTTCTTAGGTCCATTTAAAAGCTTATAACAAAAGTTCCTAAGATGACCTTGCCTACCACAATGTGTGCAAGAGTAAATCGGGCGATTTGTGTTCCCTAAAGGTGGCCCTCTCCTCAAATTTATCGGTTGCTCTCTCCGAATTTGCCTAGGTGGGTCTCTCCTAATGATCCTAGGAGGTTCTCTCACGATGTTCCTATGGGGCGCCTTTTTAACAAACTTAGGTGCCTCTTTCTTAACAATCCTAGGAGGCTCTCTCACACGTGTGGGAATGGGTGCAACATATTTTTCAAGATCAATCCCACCCCTATCCGTTTTGATCTCGACTGTGCCTAAAATCTTATCAAGTTTTTCACACCTAGACTCCAAATCAAATTTCACTTTACTTGAATCTTTCAATTTCACCTCAAGTTCACCTATCCTAGATTCAAGTACTCGTTTAGAATCCTCAAACTCTAAAAGCTCCTTTTTCATAGTCTCCATCAACCCTCTAAGACTATCTTTCTCACCCTCGACGTACTCAAGCTTCTCTTTCAAAATTTTCTCATGTGCCCTAAGTTCTTTAATTAAAAAATCATTATTTTTTATGGCACACTCTTTCAATTGAGCTTTCAATTTCAAATTTTCTTTCTTTGTTTTCAAAGTTTCAGCATAAAGTTCATTGAAAGAAGTTTGCAAGTCATGCTCATCTACACTTTCCTCCTCACTTTTATCCACACTCCCATCACCTTCACTATCATTACTAATCACATGGATGGGAAACTCTCGCCTAGAAGAATAAAAAACTTCTTCTTCCGAATCACAATCACTAAGGGTAGAAACATGAGAAATCGGTTTATTCAATTTCTTCTTTAAATTTGTGGTACACTCATGTAACGTGTGACCAACACCCTCACAACAAGGACACCTCTCAGATTCGTTTTCAACAAAAGATTTAAAACAAGAGTTCGTGTGAATTTTCCAATTAATTTTTTCAAAAATTTGACATCGAAGATCATCAAAACCATCAAAAGCCATTTTTGTACAAAATCAGCATCAAAACACAATAACTTAGTGCAACAGGCTCTGATACCAATTTGACGACGTGAGAGGTCAAATTGTAAAAAAATCCTTTAAAAATCAGGATCACGCAATAAATTAGCGTAACCCGCTCTGATACCAATTTGAGAGAGTGGCTACAGCGGAAATATTGCGACTTCTCAAATAAAAACCAATTTTAATTAATCCCAAATTTTAGTTAAACCCTAAGACATGCATCTAGATGATTTATCAAATAAAATATAGCATGCATGATAAAAACAAACAATTTCAGGAAAAATCCCCCAAAGGGGCAAAACCTTTTATTTTCATTATAATATTGTAACATACAATTTCGGATTACAATGAAAATACAGTGACTAAGAATTACCCTCAGGTATCGGATTCTGTAGTCGGCAACTGAAAATATCCCTTTCCAGGAGGGCAGCAATGAATCCACACGCAGCGAACCCACATGAACCTCAGTCCAATCAACAAAGGAAGAACCGCAGCACTCCTTAATGACACGCATCCATGAAACTTTGTAGAGACTCCCTCAGCAATGACACGCATCCCTCGGTTGCAAAGATCTCTCCACAAAGGTTTGAACAAACACAAGGTTGTGTTCTTGGGTTACCAAAAAGATTCACAAAGGATTGGCAATTGTGTGAATCAAAACATGAGTCTTGGGACTCAAAAAATATGAAGACTAGAGGTATTTGGACTCTAAAAAACGTCTTCCAAAGTCTTGCAAAACTGCTCCCCCGAAGGTGGTTTAAATAGCAAAACATATGAAGAGTTTCGCAAAATAAAAACACTGAAATTCTATCCAGCGTACAGGTACCCCGAACCGGTTTGGGGTACCTTATGCGGTTTGGGGTACATGGGTTTGGGGTACCTTTCTGGTTTGGGGTTAAAAAAAAACAACATTCTTCAAGGAATTTTCTCTAACTTCAAAAGGTCATAATTCCTTCACCGTAGCTCGGATTGAGGTGCCGTTTCTTCCAGTATCTTCGTTGCGGCGAGCTCTTCAACTTTTAAGTTAACCAGACTTCCGGAATATGGATGTGAAATTACAAAAATGCCCTTGAACTCTCCTATCGTGCCCTTTTTCACTGTTTTGACTTCCCCTGCGTACCACTTGCGTTAAGTCCCTAAAATCTTGGAACGTGAAGTCGTTGAGGCAGATGTGGGACACATTAATGGATATGTTAAATGCTTGATTCCCGGAATTCGGATAGAGGCCGTCATGTGAGATCGTGAGGTGACGTGCCAAATGTAGCGGTGTACGACATACATAAATGTAACATGTTGGACATGAGAAAAATGTCCTTACAGAGTTCAGCTTGGGGACAAACAAGGGGCTTAAGTCTTTTTTAACTTGTGATCACCCCAAAAATATTTTTAAAACCAAGTGATAAATAATTTTCAAACAGGAACTTATACCCGATTAGTTGTTGGAGATTAAATAACTTTACAAAAAACTCTACGTCTTATTTATGATGCATATCTGATTAAAATTTGTCCATCTCACACACATTTGGCACAAAAAAATTATTTCATATTTTGAAATTTTTATTATTTTAAGCTGATACACATCACATATTGTTTGGCTGAATAATTATTCTCATGATAATAATTATTTTCTCTAGTCTCGACAGGTGCTCGGGCAGCCTATTAAAATTTCATAGGGACGAGATTCAATCCCGATGAAAGCTCTCGTAAACCTTTGGAAAAGTAGTATTGCTCGACATCAGGTAATTGTGCCTCGACATATCAGCCAACATATATTATTTCATTTTTTGAAATTAATATTTTTATTTCTCAAACATATACCTATCATATATTTATTGAATGATTAAATTATTCTCACGACTGATCAATTCAGCCTACACATATGGTAGAGCAAGTTATTAATTTTTACAGGTACAAGACTCAACGCCGACGAATGCTCGGAAACAATCTGGAAACTATTATCATTTCACCTCAGCGAGGAGTTATATATTACTCGGAGATATCGACTCAAGCACAAATTATTCTATATCCCTTAGGATTCATATTGTATATTCATCTCAACATGGAACTAGGCGAGATACTTATTATCATATTCAGCTCCGAGAACTATAACATTTATTATATGTCACCCCCAACGGATAGTTGGTCGGGGTAATTCTTATTTATATGCAAGCCCAGCAAAGTTCTCGGCCATATTCTTATGTTTTGGAAAATATTATTCTTATTCGGCATTATCCAATTGTGCCTCGACAAGATACTTATTCAGCTTTGAGGAGAATTACAACATTCGTTGTATTTCACCCCCAATGGATAGTTGATCGGATAATTCTTATTTATATTCAGGTCGGACAGCGTTCTCGGCCATATTCTAATGTTCTGGAAGATCTTATTCTTGTTCGACATTATATAATTCTACCTCGACAGATCAACGAGGCACTTAATTATTCTTTATATTTATTTGGATGCATATTCTATTCTTATTTCAGCATGGAGCTCGACAAATATTTATAATCATATATCCAGCTCCAAGGAGGTATCCAACATTTACATTATCTTATTCCCAACAATCTGTTGGTCAGCTCCGAGGAAGTCTCTATCATTTATTATCAAAAATGTATTCCTAAAAATGCCAACTTATGTTGGTTAGGAAGTAAATGTATTCCTACGGGAAGTAAAACTATGTATTCCTAAAAATGCCAACTTATGTTGGTTAGGAAGTAAATGTATTCCTACGGGAAGTAAAACTATATATTCCTAAAAATGCCAACTTATGTTGGTTAGGAAGTAAACTATTCCCAAAAATGTCAACTCAGGTTGGTCGGAAATAAGAAGCTGTCAACTACAGTTGGTAGGAAACAAAGTATGAGTATGTGAAAGCGATCAAGAAAAAAGCATTCAAAGTTACCATTCCACACTTGGGGGCTTCTATTAAAAATTCCGTTGTTCATTCGGTGGCACATTCTCATAAAATCATACAGTCGAGCACCAAATTCAACTCCATAAACTTACATAGTTGGGACCCCGACTAATTATCATTCAGAAGTTGTTTTTCTTGCTCGATAATTAGTTCAGGAGGCTATTGAAGTTCAGGAGGTATATTGAAGTTCAGGAGGCTATTGAAGTTCAGGAGGAATATTGAAGTTCAGGAGGCATATTCAGGAGTTATTATGCATATACTATTGAAGTTCAGAAGTCAAATTCAACATCTACAGTACTGAGATCTTTACTACTACTGTCCCGACCAACACTGAAGAAGAAGTTGTATAAAAATGTTTCGAAGTCCACCACTAGCTTGGTACTAATCAGATTGAAGAGTTGGGTTCAAAATCTAGTATGTTACTCGACAAAGTATTCAGAGGATCATAAATCAGAAGAATCAAGCACGTGAAGTTAGCACTCAGTTGCTTGGCATAGGAGGCAGTTGGTCGGCTAGCAAACCAATCAACATACTTGAAGATTATGACAAGCTACAAGCTGCATACTATGGCATGGATGCATCCAAATTCCCAGGGGTGATACATAGCACACAGAGTTCCTCAAAAGAAAGATTAGAAACCATCGATCAGCCTGCATCATATATCGTCCAGGAGATAATGCACTCTATGTTGAACAAATCAAGAAGGTAGGTTAAGAATTTCACGAGCACCGAGCAACACTGGAGAATAAATACTCCATCCTTTCAAGTAAACCATCAAGCATGGAGCATTTGGGACTTCTGTTAACGCAAAAATTCTCCATCTACGAGGACCAATTATAAAAGGACACATGTCATACTACGTGGCAATATTCGACACCCGAGGAGAGTTGGTCGGCATCCGAGGAGAGTTGGTCGGCACCTGAGGAGTGTTAGTTGGCACCCGAGGAGAGTTGGTCATTACCCGAGGAGAATTAATCGGCACCCGAGGAATGTTAGTCAACACCCGAGGAGAGTTGGTCGGCACCCGAGGAGAGTTAGTCGGCACCCGAGGAGAGTTGGTCGGCATACCAACCAGGAAGATCAAAGGATGACTATGCATTTAATGTTCATTAATGAAGATGACAACGCATTTAATGATCCTTAATGTACATTTATACTGTATTAATAGATGACAACACATAGCATACCATGCAATTCAACAATTAGATTCGTTGAATGTAGACATAAATGTCTACATACAATGAATCTCTTTATCTCCCATCACTATAAATACATGTATCCCCTTAGCTAAAAGGAAGGAGATCTGGGGAGATCCGAGAAGAAACCAAGAAACACCATACATAAGATACACATCCTTTCTCTCTCTACACCTTATGGTACTATTGTAAACCCCTGGGAATAAAATAACAGTGGAAGTAGGCTTTATTCATAGCCGAACTACTTTAAAAACCTTTGTCTCTTATATGTTTTATATGAATGTTTATCTTCATCTTCAATCTCATTCTCATCATTTATCTTCTCTGTTGATACCAAATTTAGTCTGCTGACATGGCCCAATTGAATGAAGATACGTGGCAATCTACGTGGCAACAACAAACACTTCCGAAGAACTCAGACGCTCCGAGGAACCATACTACAACGAGGAACACTACTTCCCCGAGGAACTCAGACACTCCGAGGAACTTTTGAGTACCGAGGAACTCTTGAGTACCGAGCTGCTTAGGCGGTCTGAGCTGCACCTCGAACAAAACATTAATAGCTGGATAATCAACAGTTTGACTGTTCATTAAATGCTTATCATTCAGATGTATACGATTAAGGGGCATTGAATGTATTACCTTTTTACATGTACATCATTTAATGTATTACCCTTTCACATTACAGCCTCAGGGCTATAAATATATTATACAATCCTCATTGTAAGGGGACGGGAATTTCTTGATAGAACTTGTAATCGAGAATTCCCAAACAGTCAGCAATAACATAACAGTGGACGTAGGCCATTCTTATAAGGCTGAACCACTTTAAAATTTCTTTGTCTCATTTATTTATCTGTGATTGTGGCGTCAACAGTGAAATTGATAAAAATTTATATAGGGAGATGCAAAGAAAATGGTTTGCAAGTTAAATAAATCCATCTATGGGCTTAAGCAAGCTTCTCGTTAATGGTATTACAAGTGTCATCAAGTTGTCATCTCGTTTGGTTTTGAGGTGAATCTAGTTTATGATTGTATATACCACAAGTTCAGTGGGAGTAAGCATATTTACTTGGTTTTATATGTTGATGACATCTTGCTTTCCACCAACGATATAGGTATGTTGAACAAAACTAAGATATTTATTTCAAAGAAATTTGAGATGAAAGATCTTGGTAATGCTTCTTTTGTGTGAGGTATATAGATACACCGAGATCGCTCTTGGAGTACACTTGGTTTATCATAAAAGACATATATCGAGAAAGTTCTTAAAATATTTGGCAGCATGATTATAAACCAGGTGACACCCCTATAGCTAAAGGAGATAAATTTAGTCTCAGTCAATGTCCCAAGAATGGTTTTAAGATTCAGGAGATGCAAAAGATTCCTTATGCGTCAGTAGCAGGAAGTCTTATATATGCTCAAGTATGTATGTGTCCGAATATTGCGTACATTATTGGCAACTTGGGAAGATACTTAAGTAATCCTCGAAAGGATCATTGGATAGCTACCAAGCGAGTCAAGAAGTATTTACATAGTACAAAAGACTACATGCTCAACTATCGGAAGTCAGATCAGTTAGATATCATAGAAAATTTTGAATCCAATTTTGGTGGATGCCAAGATAGCATGAAATCTACTTCAGGTTGTATCGACTTACTTGCTAGAAGTGTTATATCCTAGAAGAGTGTTAAACAGTCTATTATAGCTTATTCCACCATGGAAGCTGAGTTTGTAGCTTGTTATGAGGCGTCCAATCATGGAATGTGGTCGCAATTTTTTGTCACGGGGCTGCGTATTGTGGATGGCATTGAAAGACCACTTCAGTTATTTTGTGACAATAAATCAGCAGTACTATATTCCAACAACAACAGGATTTCTACTAAGTCAAAGTTTATTGACATCAAGTTTCTAGTTATAAAAGAAAGAGTTGAGAGTGGACTTATGTCTATAGAGCACATTGGGACAAACTCTATGATTACGGATCCGTTGACTAAGGGATTACCACCCAAGGTCTTTCATGAGCACACTGCTCGTACGGGTGTAATTTCTTTTCAGGATATGTCGATTTAGTGGGAGTTTGTATTTTATATGATTTCATAGATAGATTTGATTTAATGGTTATTGTATGGTTATTTACTATAGTAAAGTATTCAGTTTATATTCACTCTGATTTTTAATAGTTTGATCTCACTAAGGTTTAATGAGAACTAGTTGGAAATAGGCATGTTAAGATCACATTGCATGAAATTTTCATTCTACACGTCAACACGTGATCTTTGTCATTAGTTGCATTGATATATGTGATGATTGATGGGTCTACTTACAAAATATATAATGGCGATCGCTTTGATTCTATATTAGTGAAATTAATGGACAGGATTATTTAGATGCATAAAGTTTTTATAACAAAAACTCATAAGCTCGTAAAGTATAATTCAAGTTTATAAAGTTACATATATAGCCCAAGTGGGAGATTATTAGAGTAAAATTTAATATATGGGCTTATATATGAAATAAATATGAATTATAGGCTATCAAATAAAGTTAGGCCAATTAAAGTGATTAATTTAAGTTTTGGGGACTTAATAATGTATTATTAAAGTGTGGGTTTTAATATGTAGAGACAAGAGTAATTTCTATTTTTATGATGGGTTAAAATAGAAATATACGAAATATGAAAAAGAACAACTGTCTTATAAATAGGGGTCATGGTCCCCAGATCACACTACACCATTCGTCTGATTCCCATTGTCAGAGAGAAATTTAGAAGGGAAATAAAAGTGCTGATCTGGAAGAGCATAAGACCTCAGACTCAGATATTTTAATTTTATCATTATGGATTCAGGTACGGTTCTAAAAAATTAATATTTATATTTCTTGATAATTCAATATGATTGTTACTGTTTTTGTGATGATTTTCACAAAATAGAAATTAATCCAACATTG
This sequence comes from Sambucus nigra, assembly GCA_949130495.1. NCBI lineage: Eukaryota > Viridiplantae > Streptophyta > Magnoliopsida > Dipsacales > Adoxaceae > Sambucus > Sambucus nigra. The sequence goes on along the minus strand of OX422210.1, from coordinate 678,780,275 downwards.
ATATCATACATCGAGTTTGTATTGTGTATTTTTTTTTGAATTTAGAGGATCGTATTATATTATATTATATTAACCTTTTTATGTTGTGAATGATGTATATTAATGTTCTGATATTTATTATATTTGGTGGGATCTTTTGGGATTTTTCCACTGAACATCCATGGGGGGAGAAGGAAAATGTATCGAAGTGATTCTTATTTGTGTCAATATGTATTATTTGTCATTCGGGAACATATTATCGACAATTCTAATGTGTATAGATGATCATTTCTTTATATTCTCCCATCCGCTTCTGAGCTATTTTGCATTATAGCTCTTGACCAGGGTTAGAGACTTCGGGTCGAATTTTAGTGGAATTTTATATCTTTGTCGATTTGGTATATATGACCTTGACACACTTTATGTTTCGCTATTTTTTTACCACATTTTGTTAACATGTTTCTATCCTCAAAATGTCATACTTCACAAACATGTGCAAAAGGAGACTTTCGGAATCATTTACCTTGAAATTCCCTCACATGAACAACCACACCGCTCCCTCACTTTCTCTCATTCCATACAATTTACTATCTACCTCTCTCCATTACCAGGGAAAGTCTAGAGATATTATTGGTGAATATTTGATTATGACAGCACATACACCACAACAACTCATGTGCTTTTTTTAATTAATGCTCACTCGAGGTATTGTGATTTTATATACTGTATTATTGTGTGATTCAACGTATATATTGTTGGTTTTTGTGAACAAATTTTAAAACAGGAATATTTAAACTAAATATATAAATTGACATAAATAATCAAACTGTATTTTGTATTAATAATAATTGTAGTACAATAATAAATGACAGACTTACAGATTTGAAGTAACATCCAAAATTGGTTGAATCTTGACTAGATCGAGGGTAGTGTTGGACAGTATTTTATTAAGACAATTATGTTCCCGCTATAAATGGATTTTTGGAAGATTGCCTCTTAGGGTAAAACGATCTTGAAACGTTAAAGTAGTACACCAATTAATGTTAACTGCGAACCAAATATTTCTCTGAAGGACTCTCCTTTAAATGCAGACACATACTGAGTTTAATGGTGATGACAAACTCGATGTATAAAGAATTTCAATATCAAAAAAATTCATGGAAGGATATGATATATATATATATATATATATAGAGAGAGAGAGAGAGAGAGAGAGAGGTTCAAAAGTGAACATAAAAGATGAACATTTTAATGAACATTAACAAAAAAACACCTAACAACCCATTAATTTTAATTCCTATTGTGTAATTCGTCCGCGCCAGCGGAAATGGATATGCGTGTCAATCGAATATTTTTTTTACACCTCACCACCCCCCACTCCCCACCCCAACCCCAACCCATCTCCCATAACCCCACCCTGCTATAAAACCAAAACCCATCCCCTCACAATCAACCGAACCTATATAGGGCTGGGTGAAATAAGGATGGGTAATAGGTTCGGAGAGGTTAGTGGGTATTGTGGCAGCAGGTAGGGTGTGTGAGGTCATGGCAGTAGGTTGGGATGTTTGAGGCATGAGAGCAATTTGGAGAGGGTAGCGAGTAACAACAGGTTGGGTCGAGGATGGGTAGTAGGAAGAGAAGTGTGCGTGGGGTTTTTGGGTGAATGGGGTAGGATTGTAGCAGGTATGTTTGGGTTAGTAGGGAAAGGATAAGTCAGCATGTTATTTTTGGTGTGTAGGAGTAGTATGTTGGTTGGGGGTGTGTTTGTTGGCATATTGGGGGGTGGGGGGGGTGGGTGGGTGGAGGGGTGTAAGGTTTGTCGTGTGTGTGTATTAAAAAAAACACGTGTCTACGGCCAGTGGTGCGGACCAATTACACAATAGAAATTAAAATTAATGGGCTGTTAGGTTTTTTTTGTTAATGTTCAATAAAAAGTTCAACTTTTATGTTCACTTTTGAACCTCTTTGAGAGAGAGAGAGAGAGAGAGAGAGAGAGAGAGAGAGAGAGAGAGAGGAAGGCTCACATACATTATGATGTATACATCACACCATACATCACACCTAGTTCTAAGCCCTAAGAAATTGATGATGCTAGGAATCAGCACCACCGTGTAGGGTGTTTTCAAGCTCAATATAAGAATAACAATGGCAGCACAGTTATATAAAGATATAAGATAATGAGATGAGGATAAGAGGTGGTGACACCGGTATATAAGTGGTTCAGCCTAAAGTGGCCTACGTCCACTGTGAGTGTGTGAGTAATATCACTGAATGAAGGCACTAATGGCCATGGATACAATCTCTCATGCTTTCTCTCTCTACTGTAGATTTAGACAGAGTTTTAGCTAGGGTTGAATAACTGGGATCCTTTTGCAAGGTAGGGGATGATCCCTATATATAGTGCCTAGGGGGTGTAATGTACCCCCCATGCATGTAATGAGCATGTGTGTGGTTGCCTCACCAATGTGGGAGTGCCATCTGTCACTGTCACATGTAAGGAATGATGATGAAATATCCTCCTCACGTGTGGAGAATAATCTTGTTACAACTGATTTGTGCCTATGTGTCCTTATCCAAATGTCAACAGATGCTCGGCTGTCATATTGGTGCATGACCTTGGCCTGGGTGAGGCCTAGCCGTAACGGTTCGATAAACGTCTTCTAAGATATTCCATGGGGAGTCTCGGCCTGATCTCAGTCGAGACATTATGCTGGGGTCGGCCCCAGCCGAGGTTGGACTGATTCCATGAAGATCACCAAGGCTTCTTGTCACCTCGGCCTGAGCCGAGGTTGGACTGATTTCATGTTGAAGGTTACCAAGGCTTCTTGTCACCTCGGCCTACACTCGGCCGAGGTTGCCATACCCAGGTATATGAGAATGTTGTTGATGCCTGTGATGTGCGTAGTGTCACCTGGGAATGTAGGTGGAAGTGTCGGCCTGGGCCGACCTTACTAAGGCCGAGGGCTGATATCGTGGGCCTATGGCTTATCCAGGGTCGATCAATATCTCGGCCATCATCTCGGCCGAGGTTACAATTGGGGCATATCAATCACCCCCAGCCCTTAGTCATATGCGAGAGCAAGTGGCTAGGGGATTACTACACCTCCGAGGCATGTCCGTCCCAAGCTAATACCTACATGACACCTATCCACGCTAGAACGTGCTTACTTGGTATGTGTGTGCCGTCAGCTGTCCTTTAGGGCTCCCAAGGCAATGATGTGCCTTGGGGAATGTGCCCACGCATTTAAGGGTTTGAACCCTTCTTTTTCTCTTTCTTCTTCACTTCATTCCTGCGCACAAACTGTTCTTGCGATTTCTCTCTCTCCAAAGCTTCTCTACTCAACGCTCTTCTGCCGATGCCTTTGTCGATTTTCTTGCGAGTTTCCTTCATTTCATTCATCGATTCATTTCCAGGTACTTCTTTCTCTCCATTTCCTTTATTTCTGGTATTTGGTTTGCATTTTCTGGCGAGTTTCTTTGTTTTCCGGAGAGCTCCATTATCTCAGGCGAAATGGGTTTGCTTTAAACTTCCAAGTTTGATCTTTAAACTCCTTTATTTTACAATTCAATCATGTTTGTAGTTTTAGGAGTTTTTCCCAAGTTTAGGGTCATCCTCTGATGCTCAGACCTTTATACCAGCTTCTTGAGGATTTCCCCTCTCTCAGAGAGAAGACCCTAGAAAAGATTAGGCAAATAAAGAGAGCTCAAGAGGAAGCTCGTAGGTCACAAGAGTTTCCCATTAGACCCTTGTTTCCACCACATCTGAGGGTTATATATCTTGACCCCTCGGAGATCTTCTATTATACAGGGGTGCCTGCTGATCCAACACCTATGTCTGAGTCTGAAGCTTCTACCTCAGACCCCATGTCAGTGGACTCTTTCCAGGAAGCTATGGATTTCACACCTCGGCCTGATCAGGCCGAGGTATCCAGCCGAGCTTCATCCCATAATGGCTCCAGCACCTCAGCCTCTTCTTCAGAGGTTGAAGTGCTTGAGTCGAGTGTGGCTGTGCCACCCATTCTTGATGCAATCCCCCTGTCGGCCGTCACAGGGGAAGAATTCGCTTAGAGATTCCCTAGTAACCCATCTACATCTGCTCCGGCCGACGTTGAGCTTGATGACGATGAAAATGCTGAAAGCGATGTTGACATCTCTGAGGTGACCGAGTTCGAGAGCACAGCCACTGAGGTGGATCTTCTGTGCTTCAGATATTTGTACTCCATCAGTCCTTCCATCAAATTAAGGAGACCTCTGAGGGAGGAGAGGGCCTATCACGGCCGAGATGGAGAAATCTGCTTGTACGAGTAGATGTTTAAGTTAGGGTTTCGCCTACCCTTTTATCCCATCATTAGATCCATTCTCTCTTACATCAACTTGGCTCCCTCACAGCTATCTCCCAATGCATGGAGAGTTATCATAGGGGCCATTATCTTATGGAGGGCAGTCCACCACTCTGACCTCCCAGTTCAGGACTTTACTGATTGCTATGTCCCAACCTCGGCCAAAAACCATCCGAGCTACTATCATTTTGTGGCTCGGAAGCCTAAGAAGAAAATGCTCCAGGTGACTCAGACCTCGAACCATAATTGGAAGCCCCGCTATTTTTTGCCTCTGGACCATGGGAATTTGGCCCATGCGTTCCCTCTTCCAATCTTGAGCCGAGGATACCCCTCAGATGGGGTAAGGTCTCCATGTCTGCCAGGCCGACCCTGGTCTAAGTCAGCAGAATATCCAGAAGGTGAAGGCCCTGCAAGACCAAGGGGCACATGGTCTGTTTGTTAAGTTCGAACATTTGCTGACCCCCCAGTATCTCTCGGGGATGAGCCTGGGTGGAAGTCCCCTTGTTGACTTTGGTAAGAATTTTTTATTTAAAGTCTAACCTCTGAAGCCATTCATATCTGATCTCTAACACATCTTTTAATCTTTTGTAGAGCGACCACCAGGCATTACAGACGAACTGTGGGAGATGGTTGCTCCAAGCTTGGCGAGGCTTGCCAAAAAGGTTGGTCTGAATGCTCCTCCCCCAACTCCCTCTACATCCAAATCTCAGGCCTCAAAGAAGAGGGCCCCAAAGACCCATGCCTCTGAGGATCAGAGGCTGACCTTGAGGCAAAAGAAGGCCTCAGATGCTGTAATTCCAATCTCTTCGGCTGACATCCTGACGGCTCGTCTGAATCAGCTGAAGTTAATCGATAGTGTGGTTGGCCACAGCAGGCAGGCCATGGACGCAATCGGCTCTGTAATGACCAAGGCTGACAAGAGCTTATACAGAGCCATGGACACCCCCTGCTGGTTGAGTTCGGCCTTCACAGAGCCGTCCAGGTATGATTTGTTCCTTCGTCAACATTTTATAAGTGCAACATCTGACTTTTCTCCTGCTTAACCTCTCCATTAAATGTGCAGGGAGTGACTGCTATGTATCAACTATCGAACTGGGCTATGAGGAAATTGCCCCTTATCCAGAAGGGGTAAGAGGTCGAGAAGGTTGAGAGTGCCCTAAATGCCGAGGTCGACCATCTGAAGTCAGAGCTGCAGAACTCTGAAAATAAGGTCAAGGGGTTGGAAAAAGACATCTCTCTGCTCGTCAAAGATCATGCCAGAGCCCTGAAGGCCAAAGATGACGTGCTGCAGCAGAAGGTCAGCTCGGCTGTGAAGGCTGCCCTTGAAGATGCCTCGGACAAGATAATTTCTGACTACAAAGGCTCAGACGAATTCATGGGTTTTGGCTTTGAATATCTTGAAAAAGGTATCAAGGCCACTACCAAATGGGCTGAAGTCAGAGAGCGGGAGGTCGGTACTCTGAAGGCCTCTGACTTTGTGGGTCTCAGCTTTCCAGACCCTCAGTTTGCTCAGGCGCTTCAATAGGTAGAGGACGAGGCTGCTGCACCTGCTGAAACTGCAACTCTTGGAGGGACCGAGGTCGGAGGGGCAGACCACACTGACGACGTGGCAGAGGTGACCAATGCCGATCAAGCCAACCCAGCCGATACTGTTAATGTTCCCCCCTTAGACCTTTAGTCTTTTTTTTAAACTTGTAACAAATTTATGATTTGTAACTTGTAATACCTCAGTATTTTGTAAGGAATATTTGTAATCAATGCCTCTGAATGCTATATGATCTCTTCCTTTTACTGAATGTCAATATCTTCTATTACTTTGTTGCAGTGTTCTTGTTTATACTCAGTCAATAATTCTGGCCTCAGATCTCTTCACCACTGAATTGTAATTAGGTTCTGAGGTTATTGCCTAAGATGCTATTCTCATAACCTTCACCAAATTAATGATGTTAAGGGTCTGAGGTCATCTGCTAAGGTGTCTGAGCTCAGACCTCATCACCATCGAGTGGTGTTATGAAGGTCTGAGGTCGTCACCTATGATGTTAGCCTCATAATTAATCCCACCAAATTAATGATGTTAAGGGTCTGAGGTCATCTGCTAAGGTGTCTGATCTCAGACCTCGTCACCACCGAGTGATGTTATGAAGGTCTGAGATCATCACCTAAGACGTTATCCTCGTACTTAATCTCACCAAATTAATGATGTTAAGGGTCTGAGGTCATCTGCTAAGGTGTCTGAGCTCAGACCTCGTCACCACCGAGTGATGTTATGAGGGTCTGAGGTCATCACCTAAGATGTTAGCCTCATAATTCACCAAATTAATGATGTTAAGGGTCTGAGGTCATCTGCTAAGGTGTCTGAGCTCAGACCTCGTCACCACCGAGTGATGTTATGAGGGTCTGAGGTCATCACCTAAGATGTTAGCCTCATAATTCACCAAATTAATGATGTTAAGGGTCTGAGGTCATCTGCTAAGGTGTCTGAGCTCAGACCTCGTCACCACCGAGTGATGTTATGAAGGTCTGAAGTCATCACCTAAGATAGACTCATAATTAATCTCACCAAATTAATGATCTTAGGGGTCTGAGGTCATCTGCTAAGGTGTTTGAGCTCAGACCTCGTCACCACCGAGTGATGTTATGAAGGTCTGAGGTCGTCACCTAAGACGTTATCCTCATAATTAATTTCACCAAATTAATGATGTTAAGGGTCTGAGGTCATCTGCTAAGGTGTCTGAGCTCAGACCTCGTCACCACCGAGTGATGTTATGAAGGTCTGAGGTCGTCACCTAAGACGTTATCCTCATAATTCACCAAATTAATGATGTTAAGGGTCTGAGGTCATCTGCTAAGGTGTCTGAGCTCAGACCTCGTCACCACCGAGTGATGTTATGAAGGTCTGAGGTCATCACCTAAGCTAGCCTCATAATTAATCTCACCAAATTAATGATGTTAAGGGTCTGAGGTCATCTGCTAAGGTGTCTGAGCTCAGACCCCGTCACCATCGAGTGATGTTATGAAGGTCTGAGGTCGTCACCTAAGACGTTATCCTCATAATTAATCTCACCAAATTAATGATGTTAAGGGTCTGAGGTCATCTGCTAAGGTGTTTGAGCTCAGACCTCGTCACCACCGAGTGATGTTATGAAGGTCTGAGGTCATTACCTAAGATAGCCTCATAATTAATCTCACCAAATTAATGATGTTAAGGGTCTGAGGTCATCTGCTAAGGTGTCTGAGCTCAGACCTCGTCACCACTGAGTGATGTTATGAAGGTCTGAGGTCGTCACCTAAGACGTTATCCTCATAATTAATCTCACCAGATTAATGATGTTAAGGGTCTGAGGTCATCTGCTAAGGTGTCCGAGCTCAGACCTCGTCATAACCGAGTGATGTTATTAGGGTCTGAGGTCATCACCTAAGATGTTATCCCCATAATAAATTTCTGATCTAAGAATGAAGCAAGAACTGTCATGGAAACTGATCTTTATTAATAACCTCTTCTCAATAAGATGGTACATTTACATAAAATTCTATGCAACATCATATGTAATATCTCTTGAGATGATAAGCATTCCATGGGTTAGTGAAAGGTTCTCCCTCTAGGTTTTCTAGCCTGTAAGTGCCAGGCACAACCTCTTCCGTTACTTTGTAGGGGCCATGCCAGTTTGGGTGTAACTTGTTTACCTTCTGTAGGGTCTTCTTTAGCACTAGGTCTCCCACTACGATGGGTCTTGACTTCACCCTTTGGTTATAGAATTTCCCTGCCCTCTGCTGGTAGGCTACTTTTCTGACCTCTGCGTCTTCCCTTCTTTCTTCGATAGGATCCAGGTCTAGCCTCCTCTTCTCCCCATTGCTGTCAGGGTCGTAGGTCTGAATCCGATGAGTTGGCAGTCCTACTTCCGTTGGTATGACGGCCTCTGAGCCATGTGCCAGCACGAATGGGGTTTCTCCTGTTGGTGTCCTTGCCGTGGTTCTGTAGGCCCATAACACAGCGTAGCCCTCTTCTGTCCATCTCCCCTTCGCATCTTCTAACCTCTTCTTGATTCTATCCAAGATAGTTTTGTTAGTGACCTCGGTCTGGCCATTTTCCTGAGGTCGGCCAGGAGATGAGAAGAACTGTTTAATCCCCACTCTTAGGTAATACTTTTCTAAGGAGGAGTTCTTGAACTGGATCCCATTATCCGAGATGAGAGTGTTTGGGAGGCCATATCAGCATATGATGTTCTTCTAAATGAACTGTAAGGTCTTCTACTCTGTAATTGTTATCATCAGTTCTGCATCCACCCACTTTGAAAAGTAGTCAATGGCAACTATCAAGAATCTATAGTTGTTGACAGCTCTTGGCAAAGGTCCTACTAAGTCAATTCCCCATACCGCAAATGGCCATGGAGAAGATATTGACGTCATAGGCTGATGGGGTTGATGAGGGATAGTGGCGAACCTTTGACATTTATTGCACCTCTTCACATAGTCTACCGCATCCTTAGACAAGGTAGGCCACCAGTATCCCTGAGTAATGATCCTCTTGGCTAAGGCCCTTCCCCCTATGTGGCTAGAGCAAGAACCCTCATAAACCTACTGTAAGTCCTGAGGTACCTTCATGGGATACACACATATGAGGAGAGGCAATAGAAACCCCTTTTTGTACAAGACGTCTCCTACTATTGAGAACTTAGCAACCTTGTATCTCAACTTTCTCCTTTCCATCTTGGACTCAAGCAGCTCTCCGTCTCTTAGGTATCCGATTAGCGGGTCAATCCATGAGTCTCCCAGGTTCACATTATGACAAGGGATACATACCTCGTCCTCCTCGATGCTTGCTTTTCCTAAGACCTCGATTGGAATGGTCCTTCCCAAATCTGTCTTCATTGCCGAGGCCAACCTTGCCAATGCATCATCGTGATTGTTGCTCAGCCGAGGCACTCTCTTCATCTTTGCTTCTTTAAAATACTCTAACAACCTTCTTACCTTCTTTAAGTACTTGGCCATCCTTTCGTCTTTGGCCTCGTATACCCCCAGCACTTGATTGACAACCAACCTTGAGTCGCTATGGAGTAGGAGTAGCTTTACTCGAAGAGTTGTTGCCAATAAGAGACCTGCTATCATGGCCTCATACTCGGACTCGTTGTTTGAGGCCTGGAAGTTGAATCTCAAGGCATATTCAATGTTGGCACCATCTGGAGCCGAGAGTATTAGCCCCGCGCCGTTTCCACTGTCACAGGAAGAGCCATCAACGAAGAGGCTCCATACGTCTGCATCTGATGAGAAGACCCCTTCTCTCATAACCCCATTCTTGAAGAGGTATCGATTCTCTTCGTTCTCTTTTACTCTGCTCCGGGTTTTGCCTGAGACGACCTCTTCTCGGCCTCGGAAGACATTTGGTGCAGTCTCTTCCGAATCTTGGAAGACACTACGGTTCGTCTCTTTGCCGTCATCTAAGCCTTTCTCTGTCTCGGCCTCTTCCCAGGTGAATTTTGTAACAAAGTCTGCGAGGGCCTGTCCCTTGATGGTTGTCCTAGGCTGGTAGGTAAGATCATATTCTCCTAGTTCGATGGCCCAGGTCATCAATCTTTCGGACTTCTCAGGCTTGTGCAGAACCTGCCTTAGTGGGGAGTCAGTGAGGACTACTATGGAGTGAGCTTGGAAGTAAGGCTTCATCTTCCTTGAGGCATGTATGAGGGCATAAGCCAACTTCTCCATTCGGGGATAATTTTGTTCAGAGCCTTGAAGGGCCTTACTATTTAAGTACACAAGCCTCTGGATTCCATCCTCTTCCCGTATGATGGCCGCGCTGATGGCTGATTCAGAGAGTGCCAGATACACAAACAACCTTTCCCCCGTGATGGGCCGAGACAGCAATAAGGGAGATCCCAAGTAGGACTTGAGTTGGTTGAAAGCTTTTTCACACTCTTCGTCCCATTGGAAGGCCTTTCTTAGAACTTTAAAGAACGGAAGACACTTGTCCGTTGCCCTAGAAACAAACTTGTTTAGGGCAGCCACTCTTCCCGTGAGTCTCTGGACATCCTTGATACTCCTAGGAGTCTTCATGTAGAGCAATGCCTTAATTTTCTCAGGGTTCGCCTCAATCCCCCTCTGATTAACGATGAACCCCAGGAACTTCCCGGCTCCTACCCCGAAGACACACTTTACCGGGTTGAGCTTCATTCTATACGAGTCCATGACATCGAAGGTCTTCTCAAGGTCCACTACGTGAGTGCAGGCTTTCAAGCTCTTCGTTAGCATATCATCCACATACACCTCCATGGTCTTACCTATTTGCTCCTCAAACATCTTATTGACAAGACGTTGATACGTTTCCCCTGTATTTTTCAGACCGAAGGGAATCACCTTGTAGCAGTACGTCCCTTTGTCAATAATGAAGGATGTCTTCTCAGAGTCTTTAGTATCCATGAAGATTTGGTTATAACCTGAATAAGCGTCCATGAAGCTCATGAGCTCGTTCCCTGTTGTTGCGTCCACCATCTGGTCTATCCTAGGTAAGGGATAGCTGTCTTTCGGGCAAGACCTGTTCAGGTCAGTGAAATCTACACACATTCGCCACTTTCCATTGGCCTTAGGCACGATGACTGCATTTGAAAGCCACTCCGGATAGGTAACCTCTCTTATGAACTCAACCTCTTCCAACTTTTTTACCTCTTCCCGGATGACATCGTACTTCTCCCCGGAGTAGACTCTTCGCCTCTTCTTGATTGTCTTGGCATCTTTGTCCACGTTGAGCTTGTGGCTCATGACCTCAGGGTCGATGCCAGGCATGTCTGCGTGACTCCATGCGAAGACACTCTGTCTCCTCCTGAGGAAGTTTATCAGCTCTTCCTTGATTCCTGGTTCTAGGGCCTTACCGACCTGGACGGTTTTTTCCGGCTTGTCCTCATTGAGGACGATGGATTCTACCTCTTCCGCGGCCTCACCCTTCTTCAATTTTGTTTCGTCTCTTGGGTTAAGAGTGTCAATGCTGTAAGTGGTGGTTGATCTCTTATGGGCCTCTTTCTCTTCGATCGAGTTGAAGTAACACTCCCGCACCGTGGTCTGGTCCCCTTGCACTTCCCCTACTCCATAAGGAGTCGAGAATTTTAGCATCTGATGGACCGTCGATGGCACGGGTTCAAACTCTTTGAGGGCCACCCTTCCTACGATGAGGTTGTAAGCCGAGAAAACATTTTCTTCCATGAAGAAAAAGTTTATCTTCTTGGTCAGCCTCTTAGGCCATTCGTCCCCCATCCGTACATCCATTTCATACATGCCCAATGGGTGGACCTTTTCACCATTGAAGCCTATCAATGGGTGATGGTAGGGCACCAGCCTTGCCCTGCTAAGACCCAGGCTCTTGAAACAAGGCCAGAATATCACGTCTGCTGAGCTTCCCCCATCTATGAGGATCCTCCCTACCTCGTACCCATGCACCCTTGTTGTTATGACCAAAGGGTCATCATGGGGGGCTAAGATACCTTTTAAGTCGAGTCTGGAGAACACCACTACGAGGGTGTCCATGTCTACCTTCTTCCTCTTCTGCAAGGCATCGGGAGACGTTAGATTCACAACCTCAGGCTTGGCCACTGACCTGGCCTCTGCTACATGAGCCTTCCTATCGGCTACCTCAGAGCCACCTCCTGTAAATCCCCCACCTATGGTGCTAACACCAAAGGAGATTATACTGACCCTCTTCACCGGGGTGTTGTCATCCTTTGGCGGAAGATCCGGGTCATCTTCATCATCTCCCTTTGAATCATCGTCCCTTCTGGCCGGGACATCGCCGCGGCATCTGTCATTTCTTCTCTTCTGAGGGTCTTCTCTTCCACCCTTCGAAGCCTTGCGCTCCACATACTTCCTCAGCTTTCCATATTTCAGCATCTTCTCAATCTCATCCTTTAAAGCGAAGCATCTATCTGTGACATGGCCGTGATCCTGATGGAACTCACACCGTAGGTTTTTGTTCCTCTTATGTGGCGGGGCCTTCAGTTTCTCTGGACACCTCAGAGTTCGGTCAGTTTTAATCTCATTAAGGATGTGTTCACAGCTCATAATCAGAGGAGTGTAATGAGAGAACTTATCATCTCATGGCCTCTTCTTCCCCTTTTTCTTACCCTGGGACTTTCCCATGCTACCGTGGTTCTCCTCCTCATACTTGGCGGCCATTGCCTCTTCTGCATTCATCACTTTTCCTGCGGTTGCCAGCAGCTCAGCCATGGACCTAGGAGGGTCTTCCGCCAGTTTCCACAATAGCTTCCCCTTCTGGAGGCCTCCTATAAGGGCAGTCATGGCTATGCTCTCTTCATAATCTTCCACCTCCAATTTCTCTTTGTTGAATCTTGCTATGTAGTCTCTTAGGCTCTCACCCTTGGCCTGTTTGACATACAGCAGGTGGGTAGTCTTCTTTTGGGGTCTTACCCCAAAGCAGAAGTTGTGGATGAATTGCTCAGCCAAGCCTTTGAAGTTCTCAATTGAGTTCTTCGGAAGGGAGGTGAACCAACTATGAGCTGCCCCTATCAAGGTCCCCGAGAAGGCCCTACACGTCATCTCATCGGGTATCGAGTAAATATCTGCCGCCGACTGGTACATCTCGATATGGTGCACAGGGTTAGTGTTGCCATCATACTTGGGAGTCACTGTAGGAGGCTTGAACTTGGCTGGGGTTGGGAACCCCACTATCCTAGCCATAAATGGGGAGCCCTCTGAGTAACCCCTCTGTAATGGGTCCCTGCTTTTAATGAGGTCTCCTATCTTCTCCTCGAGGCGTTGGATGGAATCATTCCAGGGTCTTCTGTCATCAACTTGGCCGAGGTTATCCCCTACCACCTCCCTGCGATGGATAGAGGGTTCCCCAGCCACTACACGTTGACTGTTGACCTCTTCCTGTTCCCTGGCTCTTCCTCTACAGGGTCGGCCTTGGTCTGGCTGACCTTGCCTACCCCCTCTCTAAGAGCCTGCTGTGCTCCTCGACCTTGATAGCCTGTGTCTTAGGTCGTTCACCGGGCCCAGCCTCTCGAAGGCCGGCCCTATGATCAACCTATCAAAGGGCGACCCTCTTTGTTGGGCCTCTTATCTTCTTCGGCCGAGACATCCTTGACTCTGCCTAAGAGGTCGTATAGTGTCATTTGACACCTCATACGGCTCCCAGCAGTCTTCTGGGGCTTCTTCAGCTTCTAGGTCATCATACCTGTCCTCTGGGCAAGGGTTTCCCTGCCTTCCCAGGCGCAAGCGCCTAGGGTCAGCAACGTCCCTTCTCCGCTGGGGTGCAGGCTGGTCCTTCATCGGCGCCTGGGGTGGTCCCCTGGCGTCAGGATGAGGCTGAACTTCCGCCGGAGTGATTATATCCGGTGAGACTCCAGGTGGCCTCATCATCATGGTTTGGCTGAGCTGGGCAAATTGCTCCTTCATGGCTTGTTGTGTTGCAGCTAAAGATTTTAAGGCTGCTTCTACCTCCGCCATTTCGGACTGGGGAGGAGCCTGGATGGAACTAGCCCCTCCACCTCCGGGCAGCGGAAGGGGCGGTGGTAATTCTGGTGCCATGTGTTAACAATAAAGAGCTTGAGCAGCAAGTGAGCTTAATACCTTAAAGGACCTCTTTCAATGGTGAAACAACTCCACGCAAGGGGTGGTTCCTGTTTCACCACCAGAGTCTCCGGTGAGGTTAAGCTGAAGAAGAGGAAGAGATAGCTTCTCGATTCCCACAGACGGCGCCAAAATGATGATGCTAGGAATCATCACCACCGTGTAGGGTGTTTTCAAGCTCAATATAAGAATAACAATGGCAGCACAATTATATTAAGATATAAGAGAATGAGATGAGGATAAGAGGTGGTGACACCGGTATATAAGTGGTTCAGCCTAAATTGGCCTACGTCCACTGTGAGTGTGTGAGTAATATCACTGAATGAAGGCACTAATGGCCATGGATACAATCTCTCAAGCTTTATCTCTCTACTATAGATTTAGATAGAGTTTTAGCTAGGGTTGAATAAATGGGATCCTTTTGCAAGGTAGGGGATGATCCCTATATATAGTGCCTAGGGGGTGTAATGTACCCCCCATGCATGTAATGAGCATGTGTGTGGTTGCCTCACCAATGTGGGAGTGCCATCTGTCACTGTCACATGTAAGGAATGATGATGAAATATCCTCCTCACGTGTGGAGAATAATCTTGTTACAACTGATTTGTGCCCATGTGTCCTTATCCAAATGTCAACAGATGCTCGGCTGCCATATTAGTGCATGACCTCGGCCTGATCTCAGCTGAGACATTATGCTGGGGTCGGCCCCAGCCGAGGTTGGACTGATTCCATGAAGATCACCAAGGCTTCTTGTCACCTCGGCCTGAGCCGAGGTTGGACTGATTCCATGTTGAAGGTTACCAAGGCTTCTTGTCACCTCAGCCTACACTCGGCCGAGGTTGCCATACCTAGGTATATGAGAATGTTGTTGATGTCTGTGATGCGCGTAGTGTCACCTGGGAATGTAGGTGGAAGTGTCGGCCTAGGCCGACCTTACTAAGGTCGAGGGCTGATATCGTAGGCCTATGGCTTATCCAGGGTCGATCAATATCTCGGCCATCATCTCGGCCGAGGTTGGTGTCTCTAGGCCGAGGTTACAGTTGGGGCATATCAAAAATCATTTTTTTCCATTTTTTTTTCATTTTTCTCTTGAAATTATCCTTCCAACCAACTCATAATCAAAAAATTGGGTCAAAATAATTTTTTTAGCTATTTTTAAAAAATTCACAAAAAACTACAGGCGCAGACCATTATAAATAAGGTATTTTGAGCATTTTTTATAGATTTTTTAAAAATAGCTACAAAATATATTTTGACCTAATTTTTTGAACATGAGTTTATTGGAAGGTTCATTTCAAGATAAAAATAAAAAATTTGAAAAAAAAGTATTTAAGGCCTACAACTATGTGTGATGTATGAATAATGTATAGAGGATGATGTAGGTGAGAATTCTCTCTCTCTCTCTCTCTCACACACACACACATATATATATATAAGAGATATTGTGTCTTTTTTGAACAAATGGATGTGTGTTTATAAATCGACAAAAATAAATTACATTCTTTTAAATGAAGTGACACATCTATTTAAAAGGCAATAATCCTAACATAAAACTCCATGAGATAATTGTCTCAATTTCGCAAATAGGATGGGTAAAAACTAAGGAATAATTAATTCTGAAAATTCACTACAAATATACCCAATTTAATAGAAAATTTTCAGAAAAAAATTGAATAAAATGTCATCCAAAAAGAAAGCGCAAGGCCTAAGCCCACGGGCATGGACCGGGACAAACAGGCGAGTGGCAACGCGCGTGTGCCTATGGGTTTGAAAGATAAATATCACACCATGAATAGTATATGTCCTCTCTCCCTCAAAGGATTGGAATGCCCCAACGCACTACACCAAAACGCTCTTTTAGTAACAAACTATTTTTTTGATTGCTAACAGTATTATACCATTACTATTTCTCATAATAAAATACTGTTAGTAATCTGATATAAGTGTTACTAATATTGATTCAATATGTTTTGATATTCTTTCCCAAAACTCAAAATCCCTAACGCCCAAAATTTCTAAGCCTCATCCCATTTTCTCAAAAGTTTTTCTTCGTTACCGCCACATTACCGCTTAAAAGTTTATCTCGTCTCATCCAAGTTTGGCAGATCTCGTCTCATCAAAAGTTACATATTCTGATTTACATCGAAAGTTACCGCCCAAATCTCATTGGCAGATCTCATCTCATCGGAAGTTTTTCTCCACCCAAAGAAGGTAGAAATTTATCCGCCCAAAGCTTACATGTTCTAATTTATATGTTCTGATTTACGTGTTTTGATTTACAGGTTGAATTTGAGCAGTTAACCCGTGAAAAATTCTTAAAATCAAAACATGTTTTGATTTACATGTTCTGATTTTATAATTAATTTAATTTTTACATGTTCTGATTTTAAGAAAAAGATAGATAAGTGTGAAAATTTAGTGTACATTTTATAACTTATATGCCCTTTAACTTGTTTAGAAATTTCTTCGTAACCAAAAGTATGTGAAAATTTTAGTTTGGTTTCTCTTTTATGTGTTTTTCATTTTTTGCAATCTTCTGTTGATTTCACATTTTTTTTTACTAGGAAGTCCCTCTGTTTTGCATTCCGCACATCATGTTTGGACTCTTGGCTTTTGAGTATTAACTATTTTATGAAATTTTACTAATGGTTGTGTATGTTTCAGGAAGAATTTTCCATCTGGTTACTCATGGGTTAGATGTGAGGAACACATAAGATTAAGAAAATATTTCATGCGGAGTTTTCTACTCGAAATCGATTTTGTTCCAGATTTAAATAAGGAGGCCTAATAACCTATTCTAGACAAACAAACGATTGAGGATTTATAAATCTTGATTCAATCCTATTGTTAGGGACTAAATGATAACTCTCTCCTACTTTTAATCAGATTAAAAAAAATATATTTTTAATCAGATTCATAAAAAAATCTTGAATGAATAGATTCAAAATATTTTATTTTGTAGTAAAAAGATTGTTCGATGTCTGGAACAATCTTCTGGCCAAACCATTTTGAGATATAGACATTAAATTGGTACAATCCTCTTGTTTCACCCCCATCTAAAAAAATTGGATGTTCTAGTTGTGATTTTACTTATGTGTGTATCAATAATTATGTTTTTTGTATAGTGTTATATGACTTGTGTGTAAACCATGATTTTTTGGTAGTGCAGTATGTCACAAACATTGAACAAAAAGTGGATGAATGATAGGAATAGAATAAGTGAGGAGTATACAAATGGAGTTGCATTTTTTCTTAATTTTGCAATTGCAAACAATGGCCATCAGTTCTCGACCTTTCCTTTTCCATGTGTTAAGTGCCGAAATAAGAAGTGTTTCACTACGGTATATATCAAGGGTCATTTGATAATGCATGGAATCGAAAGGACATATAGTAAGTGGGTTTAACATGGTGAAACACTATCATTGAACCTAACATGTCCTGTAGGCAAACCTATTGATTGTGAAGGACATGATGAAGTTGATAACAATGGGAATGAAAGGTTGCGAAACTTAGTTGATGCATGTTACGGAGTGCATGAACAACATTGTGTAGAACCCATCCAGGAAGGATTCTCTAAAAAATCGTATGTTGATAATGAGAAGTATCATCAATATAATAAATTAGTGATCGAGAAATTGTACCCTTAATGTGAGGGTGCTGAGACTACTCTCTCTGTAATTATTGAATTTCATAATTTGAAAAAGCAGTTTGGTTGGTCATGAAATAGCACGAACTCTCTCTTTTCGATCTTAAAGAGGTGGCTTCCAAAAGGAAACACATGACTCTAAAAATATCCGCACATAAAGAGAATAAAGAAAGACCTAGGGATGAAAGCAAATTACATTCAAGCTTGCATTAACAACTGTATTTTATATTGTAAAGAGAATGAAGATTTGGAGGAATGTCCTTGGTATGGCGAAGCAAGATATGCAGTGACCTTAAAGGAAGGGAAAAGGTTATGCAAAGAATCGATGAAAGTTTTAAGAAATTTCCCTTTAATTCCATGGCTAGTGAGATTCTATACTATACCTTGGATAGCGCATGAAATGACATGAAACCATTGGGTAACAAGTCCATGGGATTATCAACGACGTCCTTGTGATTCATCCCAATAGAGAATGCTAAAATGTAGATGGCATGATTTTGTTGAGGAAGGGCGCAATGTGTGGCTTGTAATAGCAACAGATGGGTTCAATCTCCATGGTATTCAGTCTACTAGTTATAGTTGCTGGCCTGTCATGACTGTTGATACCAAATTCAATCTGCTGAGATGGACCAATCATATGAAGACACATGACTATCTACATGGAAACAACAAGCACTTACGAGATGATCACACGCTCCGAGGAACTCATACGCTCCGAGGAACAAGATATCTCCGAGGAACTCATACGCTCCGAGAAACAAGACCTCTCCGAGGAACTCATACGCTCCTAGGAACAAGACCTCTCCGAGAAACTCATACGCTCCGAGGAATAAGAACTCTTCGAGGAACTCTTTAGCACCGAGGAGCCCAAGCGGTCCGAGCAGCTCAGGTAGTCCGAGCTGCACCTCGAGGTAGGATACCAACAGTTTAACTGCTCATTAAATGCTTATCATTCAGACACACACGCAAAAAGGGCATTAAATGTATTAACCTTTCATATGTATATCATTTAATGTATTACCCTTTCACATGACAGCCTCAAGGCTATAAATATATTGTACAATCCTCATTGTAAGGGACCGGATCCAAACCCTGGAATCGAGAGAGGAATTTCTTGAGAGAATTTGTAATCGAGAATTCCTAAACACTCAGCAATAAAACAACAGTGGGCGTAGGCCATTCTTATGAGGCTGAACCACTTTAAAATATTTTGTCTCATTTATTTATCTGTGATTGAATAATTAGAGTGATCTAATTTTTTACATCAACAGATTGGCGCCGTTTGTGGGAAACGACTGACAATATCGTTTTTCATCAAAAACAATCCATTACCAATGGCTGATATTCCTGAATCCAGCAATCGAAATGCTGGAACCCCTCCAAATCCATCTGCTCCACCAATTATTCCAGATCTGACTAGAATAATGGCAAATCTGGCTCAGGGCCAGACCGTCATGCAAGAAACGATGCGACAACTCATCCAAACCCTCCTTGGCGGTGCATCAGCCCATTCCGAACCACGAAGCATTCAAAGAAATACCCGTGCGCCTTCTTCGCGTACTAGGTGTACTAATTCATATCGCAATGATGAATCTGAAGATTTTTCTTATCAACCTGGACGAACTTCATCAGTACGAGCCACAGATACTGAACAACGTGTCACCCTTTCCCTAGAAAGGACCAGCGCATTGGAAGGATTAAGTAGGGTTTCTCCTTTCGACCGATTAGGCCCTGGGAGAAACAAAAGTCCTCTTAATGCAGCGTCGAGGAGCTTTCGACGACCATCAGATTTAAGGGAAGGATCTGCCCAGTCGCGACCAGTTGCTCGTCAAGATAGATCCTATGACCGACCATATGCTCGTCAAGATAAATCCCAGGAAGCCACTTCAACGCGATCAGTTGCTCGAACCAATAGGCCCGAGGAAGGAAATTATGCATGGAAAGGATCTATTCAGAGGCTGGAGGATAGATTAGGGGAAATGGCTAAGGCCAAGAATCCTCTACAACGAACCTTTGTTCGAGGAACACCTTTTGTCCAAGACATTATTGATTTTCCAACACCATCAAAGTCCAAAGCACCTGTTGTGACCCCCAAATATGATGGAAAAACTGACCCTGTCCTTCATATAGAACAATACCAAGCTACATCCGACATCTATGCTGTCCCAGATGAGATGAGATGCAGGGCATTCTCGGGAAATCTTACCGGATCTGCTCAGATATGGTATAATAATCTTCCTCGGGGTAAGATCTCAACTTTCTTTCAATTGGCCGAGTTATTCATTGGAAATTTCTGCTTTGGAGCAAAGCCAGTTAAACGAGTAGCACATTTGTTAAGTGTTAGACAAAAAGATGGTGAGAGTACCAGAGATTATATAACTCGTTTTAATACCGAGAAACTCGAAGTCATTGATTATGAAGAAAAGACAGCGATTACTGCTTTGATGAGTGGACTACTGCCAAATAAGTTGTACTACATCTTGGCCAAAGATCCACCTCAAACCCTGTCGGACCTGATGGGAACAACGTCCAAGATTATGAATGCCGAGGAGGCTATGTCTGCGAAGAAGAATATAGACGCCAAAGAAACCAAGGTGAAAGGTGATGAAGCTAAGAAGAAAGAGCATAAGAACAATGGTGGTGTCAAACAATCCAAAAATAGGTCGTCATGGGAGGTCTTGAGGAAATTTGATAATTACACGCCTTTGAAGGCAAATATCAACCACGTCCTGGAAGAAATTAAGAACAGCGAGGAGTTAAACTGGCCAAAGAAAATGAAGGCAGACCCTGACACGAGGAATAGGGAAAAATATTACGAGTTCCACAAGGATCATGGACATATGACCAAAAATTGCATAGTTCTTCAGAATGAGATTGAAACACTCATTCGACGAGGAAAGCTAGCAAAGTATGTTGATCAAGGAGGCGAAAGAAAAAACAACGATTGAACTAGAGAGAGGTCTAGATCTCCTCGTCGAGCAGAGGAGAACAAGAAGAGAAACCATGAAGTTGATCCAGAGGATGACTCCGATCTTCCCAAGAAACCAAGGCAGCCAAAACGAGAGGTATTTTCAAGACGCTTTGGATCATTTGATTGTAATGTTATTACAGGAGGAGATGCAGGAGGAGGAGACCTTACTACAGAAAGAAAAGCTTACCTCGATGAGGCTCAAGCTTGCTCGTACATTCAGCGAATAAATCTAGCAGAGGAAGATCGCCCGAGAAAGGTGAACAAGGATAAATTGGTCATCGATTTTTTGAAAAATGACCTTGCAGGTGTTTTATATCCTCACGATGATCCACTGGTGATCAAGATGAGAATGAAGGAGGTAATGATTTCCAGAGTGCTGGTCGACAATGGTAGCTCGACAGATATCATGTTCTACTCGTGTTTCGATAGTTTAAATCTAAAGTTATCTCAACTGGAGCCTTACCACAGACCCCTCACTGGTTTTGTTGGCGAGAAAGTATTTCCACTTGGGACGATCAAGTTGGATATATTCATTGGTACGTGACCTGCTTGTCGGACAGAAAGAATACGTTTCTTCGTAATGGATAAGAATGTCCAATCATCGTACAATATCATCATGGGAAGAGTAGGATTGAAGAAGTTCGAGGCTGTGCCATCTACAGTGTATCAATGCCTAAAATTTCTGACAAACTTTGGAGTAGGAGTTGTGAAAGGTGATCAGAAAGTAGCTCGGGAATGCTATTATTCATACGCCGAGCAAGAAGAACTGGAAGAATCAAAGAAAAAGACTAGTACCAATCAAGTGGATGAAGGTGCAGAAATTGAAACACTAGATCCTCAAGATGAGTCGCAACTCGTGAAGGGTCAAGTGGTGGAAGCTACTGAAAACATTATTCTGGACGACGAGCACCCTGAGCGAACTAATCAAATAGGTTCATCTTTGGAAGCCTCATTAAAACAAGAATTGATAACTTTCCTTAGAAGCAGAAGACAAACTTTTGCGTGGAGTCATGAAGATATGCCTGGGATAGACCCAAACTTCTTATGTCATGAGCGCAATGTGAATAAGGAGATCAAGCCTGTGAAACAGAGAAGAAGAGTATTCAGTCCCGAGAAGAATCAAGCTATACAGGAGGAAGTCGAGAAGCTCCAAAAAGCTTGTTTCATTGAAGATGTTAAATATCCATATTGGTTAGCTAATGTGGTGATGGTAAAGAAGAAGAAGAACAAGTGGAGGATATGTGTAGACTTCACCGACCTCAACAAAGCATGCCCAAAGGATCACTTTCCATTGCCCCGAATTGGTCAACTGGTGGATGCTACCTCAGGACACGAGCTGCTGAGCTTCATGGATGCTTATTCTGGTTCCAATCAGATCAAAATGAAACCTGAAGATAGGGAGAGTACTTCTTTCATTACCCCTAGGGGAACTTATTGTTATAATGTGATGACTTTTGGTTTGAAAAATGCAGGTGCGACATATCAGAGGATGATGAACAAGGTCTTTGCCAAACAAATCAGTGACAATATGGAAGTCTATGTTGACGACATGCTGACAAAGAGCAAGGAAGCTGTCGATCATCTAGTTGACTTAAGTCAGACTTTTGATCAACTGGATAAATATCAAATGAAGCTGAACCCGACGAAGTGTATATTTGGAGTACGAGAAGGCATGTTCCTCGGGTACATTGTCAATCAATGAGGCATTGAATCAAATCCTGAAAAGATCAAAGCTCTATTAGGGCTGCGATCTCCAACGACGAAGAAAGAAGTACAGAGTCTCACAGGACGAGTAGTATCACTCAACAGGTTTATGTCACGAGCAACTGATAGATGTCTCCCATTCTTCAAAACACTCAGAAATACTTTTGAGTGGAATGATGAATGTGAGAAGGCTTTTCAAGACTTGAAGAAATACTTGGGAGCACCTCCACTGTTGTCCAGGCTGGTGATGGGAGAAAAATTGTATTTGTACCTTGCAGTGTTCGAGAATGCAGTTAGCTCGACGTTAATCGGAGTGGAGAATGGAGTACAAAAGCCAATCTACTACATAAGTAAGGCCTTCCGAGGAGCAGAGATCAGATATCCAAGGCTGGAGAAATTGGCACTGGCGCTGATTGAGGCGAGTAGGAGAATGAGGCCATACTTCCAGGCTCATACTATAGTAGTATATACCGATGTGCCATTGAGACAAGCCCTTCATAAGCCAGAAAAATCAGGGAGATTGATGTACTGGGAAATAGAGCTCGGTGAATATGATATAATTTATGAACCCAGATCATCGCTAAAAGGGCAGGCTGTAGCAGATTTTATAGTAGAGTTCACCTATCCTGATACCCCCGAGGAGCAAAAGTTGCTCGCTAATCAACCTGTGGATGTTACAGGATCAAGAAACACAAGCTCAGACCAATTCCGATTGGTAAAAGGGCATGTGGATGTTACAGGATGTGATGCAGAGATAGTTATGAGGACTCCGGATGAGGAACAAGAGTTGCTCGCTGATCAACCTGTGGATGTTACAGGATCGACAAACACTAGCTCAGACCAACTCCGATTGGTAAAAGGGAAAGTGGATGTTACAGGATCATTAAATTCGAGCTCAAACCAACTCCGGTTGGTAAAAAGGCAAGAAAAGATGATCGGCGAGGAGCAAGAAAAATTCGGGGAGGATGAAAGAAAGAAGCAAATATTTCACCGAGGAACTCTGACTGATTCGAAATTTGAAGACGAGTTACCTATATGGAGTCTATATGTAGATGGCTCATCTTGCACTGTAGGATGTGGCGCGGGGATAGATTTGAGTACTCCGGACGAGGTCGACATGGAATACGCCTTGCGTTTCCAATTCAAAGCTTCCAACAATGAGGCTGAATATGAGGCCATGATTGCAGGGCTTAATTTGGCAAAAATTATGGAGGCGCAACAGGTTGTGATCTTCAGTGACTCTTAATTGATAGTAAACCAAATGATGGGAGTATATGCAGTTAGAGGAGAATTAATGAACAGATATCATGCAAAGGCAAAGGTGCTGGTGTCAGAATTTACCGATATTCAGCTGGTCAGAATACCAAGAATGGAGAATGCGAGAGCAGACGCCCTAGCTCGACTAGCATCAACTACTCGCACCGAGCTACGACGAACAATCCCAATTGAAGTGTTAGCTAGTCGGAGCATAGATGAAGATCTGACGATGAACTTTATTACCCTTGATTTAGGACCATCTTGGATGGATCCCATCAGGGCATATATCGAGGAGGAAGAATTACCAATCGACAAGCTCGCAGCCAAGAAATTGAAGTTTAAAGCTGCTCGGTATGTATTAACTAATGGTGTTTTATATAGACGAGGACTTATGGCAGGTTTGTAGAGATGCGTGTATCCCTCCGAGGTGAAAGATTTGATTGAAGAGATCCATGAAGGGTCCTGTGGAGCACATGTAGTAGGTCAGACACTCTTGCAAAGGATGATGACACAGGGATACTACTGGGCGACGATGAGGGCTGATTGTATAGCCTATGCCAAGAAGTGTGACAAGTGCCAACGTTTTTCCTCCGTCCGAAGAACCCCACAAGCATTGTTGACACCCATAACTTCCCCTTGGCCATTTTCCATGTGGGGAATTGATTTAGTTGGGCCACTGCCAACGACCCAAGGAAGGTTCAAGTATCTCGTCATCGCAGTGGATTATTTCACTAAGTGGGTAGAAGCTGAGACACTCATTGACATGATGTACAAGAAGGTGTACCAATTTGTTTGGAAGAACATCATTTGCCAATATGGTCTCCCTCATGCCTTCATCACAGACCATGGAACATAATTTGATAACGAGGAGTTTGCCGCCTATTGTCATCAGTCAAATATTTTGAAGGTCCACTCAGCACCAGGCCATCCTCAAAGCAATGGACAAACTGAAGTGACAAACAGAACGCTGATAAATGGCTTGAAGAAAAGACTGGATGATGCAAAATTGAATTGGATCAACGAGCTACAAACAGCCCGAGTAGCAACTGGAGAAACACCATATATGCTGGCGTTTGGAAATGAAGCCGTTATACCTGCCGAGTTGGGCCTCCTAACACACAAGGTACTGAATTTCAATTCCCCTGTCAGCGACTTAATGAGAAGATTGGATTTAGACATGCCCGAGGAGGTCAGAGAAGAAGCAGCGATTAGAAATGCTGCTTACCAGCAGCGAACAGCTTTGTTTTATAACAAGAGGGTGAAGAAATGTGACCTGAAAGAAGGAGACTATGTGCTGAAGAAAGTAATTCAAAAGCATAAAAAACTAGAGGCAAATTGGCATGGACCATACCGAGTTACAGAAGTTGTTCGACCAGGAACTTACCGAATAGCAACTCTAGAGGGGGAGGAGTTTAAGAATGCATGGAACGCATAGCACATGCGCAAGTATTATCAGTGATGTATATGTAACACAGTTCCATCAGTATGAATAAAATGAAGATATTCTACCAAAGTCTCTCTTTTTATTGAGAATTTTTCGGGGAATAATAGTGCTACACACTACTCGGCAAAACTCGGCAAAGCTCAGACTGCTCAGCAATATATTCCTAAAAATGCCAACTTCGGTTGGTTAGGAAACCATATATTCCTAAAAATGCCAACTTCAGTTGGTTAGGAAACCATATATTCCTAAAAATGCCAACTTCGGTTGGTTAGGAAACAAGATATTCCTAAAAATGCCAACTTCGGTTGGTTAGGAAACGAAATATTCCTAAAAATGCCAACCTCGGTTGGTTAGGAAACAAAATATTCCTAAAAATGCCAACCTGTTTGGCTAGGAAACGAAATATTCCTAAAAATGCCAACCTGTTTAGCTAGGAAACGAAATATTCCTAAAAATGCCAACCTGTTTGGCTAGGAAACAAAATATGCTCGCAAATGCCAACTTATGTTGGTCGAAAGGTACATACATTCTCGAAAATGACAACTTATGTTGGTCGGGAGGTAAGATTATTCCAGAAAGTGCAAAAGTTGCTAACTATGGCTGGTCGGGGATAAAAACCCACCAACTGTAGTTGGTCGACAAGTAGAATTTATCGATGAAGAGTGTGTGTGCTCGCGTTCAAATGATCAAGTTATATATAAAACCCTTTTAACACAAACAAACCCTAAACATGCAGCAGTATGTGATTGAATAAATTGATAATCTACGCAAGAACATTCAAACACATGCAATTAAGGAAAAATCCCCCTCAGGGGCAAAACCATTTATTTTCACTATAATTTGTAAGAAAACGGCTTAAAATCAGATCACAATGAAAATACAAGTTGACTAAGAATTACCCTCGGGTATCGGATTCTGTAGTCGCGGCTGGAATTATCCCTTTCCAGTAGGGCTGCAATGAAGAAGAAGAACGGTCTCCTCCACAAGGGTTGAACAAACCAAAGTTGTGTTCTTGGGTTGCAAAAGGATTCATAAATATTTGGCAAGGATGTGTGAATCAAAACATGAGTCTTGGGACTCAAAAATATGAAGACTAGATGTATTTGGACTCTCAAATTCATCTCCTAAAGTCTTGCAAAATAACTCTCCCGAAGTTGGTATTTATAGGGAAATACATGAAGAGACCCACGATCTTAAAATGCTGAAATTCTATCCAGCGTACAGGTACCCCGAACCGGTTCGGGTACCCCTGCGAACCGGTTCGCCCCCCTGAACTGGTTTGGGTCTGGGTTTGGGAAAGTGTGCTGGAACAAGGCTTTAAACACTTAGAAAAATTTCCAGACTTTTCAATGAACATATCTCCATTTTCAACGGGCCATAACTTGTTCACCGTAGCTCGGATTGAGGTGCCGTTTCTTCCAGTATCTTTGTTGCGGCAAGATATTCAACTTTCCAGTTGACCGGTCCTCCGGACGGTGGCTGTAAAATTACCAATACGCCCTTGAACATCCCTATCATGCCTTGTTTCACTGATTTGACTTCTCTTGCGTTCCACTTGCATTACGAGCCTACAATCAAGGAACGTGAAGTCGTTGATGCAGATGAGGGACATATTAGTGGAGATAATGCATGCTTGATTAACGAAATTCGGATAGAGGCCGTCATGTGAGATCGTGAGGTGACGTGCCAATTGTAGCGGCGTACGACATAAATAAATGAAACATTTCGGACATGAGAAAAATGTCCTTACAAATCTCCCCCTATGTCTATGCCGGTACATACATAAAAAATTCGAATTATTAAATATGAAATTGCCTATACAAATCTACCCTCTCATGAACCCAAAACTGGAAAAGGTACAAATGAATAGTCTTCATCGTTTGTTCTTCAATTCTTTAGGAATCTCAAATCTTTTCTCATCAGGGTGTGCAACATATAGATCTTCAATCTTCATACCTACACACATGAGACAAAGCAAATACCACGTGACATATCGAGTTTGAAATGAGATAACATGGATATCAATATATGATAAAAACATAAGCAACATCTCAAAAACTCTCCCAAAATTCAAACTCCCCCATAATATGATAATTCTTTCTCCCCCTTTTTATGATGTCCCCAAATAGACAGATGAGAAGAATGAATCAAATAAGAAAAATTGGGGTGTCACGGTATACAAGTCAAGGCATCAATCAATATGGTAAACGTGCTCTAGCAAGGAGATGCTCAAAAAAACTTTCACTAACTGTTTTTTGATTTTTCAATTTTTCATACAAAAAATAGATACCATTTTGAAAATCAAATGTAAAACATGATACAAAAATCACACCATGGATTTAGACTCAAACAACCAAGTCATGGAAATGGAATGAATGGGTGTGAACACATTCGATAGGTAAATCAACTCAATCAATCATATGTGCACGATGCATATGTGTACCCCTAAAGAATGAGCATCAAAAGTATCCTTAGGTGTAAAAGATTGTTGAATTTAAATGACATCGTCTTATGCAAATCAACAAATCAAAGTCAAATGATTTTCACACCAATAACGTCCAAAACTATATAGCGCATTTTCAAAAATTTCAAGGACGTGCAAACCCGTTTTAATTCTCCAACCAAACTCCCTCATATATATATTCTTTTATAGGTAATCTAAATTCTCAAACATTGGAGAATTGATGGTGAAACATAAGTGGCCCATATTTGGCATGAATTGCTTTTTATTGCCTGTAATTTTTTTTTCGGGCTCTTTTAACCTCTTTGGACCTCGGATATTAAAATTCCTCCATTTTTTAGGTCCTTTTTAACGGTGGCTTTTGCGCAAAGGATAGATGATTACCTTTCGCAGCCCCTCCCCGTTATATAAAAACACACAATCTCACCAAAACGGTTTTTTCATGCATTCCAATCTTGTCAAGTTTTATCGCATATTGTACATTGTATAAACAGGATTGAGATGAAAACACGCAAGCCAACATGAGATAGATAAGTGCAATAATCAAATATAGCCGTGCATGTGTGCAATAAAGGATATAGGAGTCAAACATGTAGGAAGATATCACTAATTACATCTCAAAGACTCCAACCAATGTAAAGCACATGGATGAAATGATGTAGCCTCTCAAATCTCTATCAATCTGTCACATGAATATATGGAATGAAGTTGTGACTTGGCTAACTTAAATGCTCATCCATAAAAGGTGCAAAAACAGAAAAATATTTTTGGCCTTTTTCAAAAAATATTATCAAAATAAATTCTTTTTGTGCTTTTTCTCAAAATTTTTCTTAAAGGAAAATCTTTTTGTATTTTTTTTTTGTTTAAAAAAAATGAAAAATTAACTAATGATACATGCTAGCAATAGGTAAAAAAATATGATAAACAACCTATGCTAGCAATCAAGACTAGATCTCAACCGGGAGTAACGGTGGAGTTTTCTAAAGATGGTGACATCTTTTGAACCAACTCCAAAAGATCATGTGTAGTCTTGATCAAAAACTTCACTTGCTCGCGAATATGTGCAAACTCTCTATCAAAATGAGCAGACAAAGTATCATGAGTGGGTGCATGTGCATGAATGTGTGAAGTGGCATGATATGGCATAAAACCCAACTTAGAACAAAATTCCCTAAGATGTCCTCGCTTCTTGTAGTGGGAACAAACATAAACCGGTCTAAGAAGTAATTTATCAAAAATTTTGGGATGAATAATCCTAGACGGACACCCATGGGACTCACTCACAATGGTGGATATAGGTTCGGGTGAATTCTCTAATGTGACTTGAACCTCCCGTGCTTGTTTGAGGTCATCCTCGAGATGGGATACACGTGTCGTCAGACTAGACACCGTGTTGGTCAAGTCACCTTTTTCCCTTTTAAGCTCATCATTCTCTCCCTTCAACACACCAATCCGAAGACCTAGGATCCTATTAGTCCTTTTTATTTCCATGGTCTCGATAAACAACTTTCTAAAGGCTTTTTGGATCAAACTATTATCACCATTATCATCCTCACTATCACTTAGAGAAGTGGGCATATCAACTTTCTTTCCCTCTCTCATAAGTCTAGTGGGACACTCAAATTTCTTGTGCCCAGTCCCATCGCACTCAAAACATCTTATCTTCTCAAGTTTTTTATTTCTCTCATTCTCACCACAACTCTCTCTCTCTCCCAACAATCTTAAATCCTTCTCTAAAGCGGTGATCCTAAGGACTAAAGCATTATTACGCGTCTTGGTTTCAAAAAACTCAGAATATAACTCGGCGTAAGCGCGTGGGAGATCACACTCGCTCTCACTTGCCTCATCCTCCCTTTCACTCTCATCGCTCTTACTGTCGAGGTGTCCTTGTGACGTAGCATCCTCATCGTCGTGAGAAGCATTGGAGGTACTCACATGACTTTCCATGAACGCGGTGAAGTTACGCTCATGTGGTGACTCATCTCTTGAATCCACCATCTCGACCTCACTGTCGTCACTAAGGGTAGCATTAAGGACAGCTTTCCCTTTCTCTCTATTCAGACTATTGGCACACTCAAAAGCTCGATGACCCCTACCATCACATTCAAAACATCTCTCACTGTCTTTCTTAGGAGGGTCTTTGGAATCTTTCTCATTTTTCTTTTCAGAAATATTTTTCTCAGCATTCCTTTTATCATTGAAATTTCCACTTTTCTTGAATTTGAGATTTCTTTTGAAATTTATTTGTTTTATCCTGCATGCTATATTTTATTTGATAAATCATCTAGATGCATGTCTTAGCTCTGATACCAATTTGAAGAGTGTGTGTGCTCGCGTTCAAATGATCAAGTTATATATAAAACCCTTTTAACACAAACAAACCCTAAACATGCAGCAGTATGTGATTGAATAAATTGATAATCTACGCAAGAACATTCAAACACATGCAATTAAGGAAAAATCCCCCTCAGGGGCAAAACCATTTATTTTCACTATAATTTGTAAGAAAATGACTTACAATCGGATTACAATGAAAATACAAGTTGACTAAGAATTACCCTCAGGTATCGGATTCTGTAGTCGCGGCTGGAATTATCCCTTTCCAGTAGGGCTGCAATGAAGAAGAAGAACGGTCTCCTCTACAAGGGTTGAACAAACCAAAGTTGTGTTCTTGGGTTGCAAAAGGATTCACAAATATTTGGAAAGGATGTGTGAATCAAAACATGAGTCTTGGGACTCAAAAATATGAAGACTAGATGTAATTGGACTCTCAAATTCGTCTCCTAAAGTCTTGCAAAACAACTCTCCCGAAGTTGGTATTTATAGGGAAATACATGAAGAGACCCACGATCTTAAAATGCTGAAATTCTATCCAGCGTACAGGTACCCCGAACCGGTTCGGGTACCCCTGTGAACCGGTTCGCCCCCCGAACCGATTTGGGTCTGGGTTCGGGAAAGTGTGCTGGAACAAGGCTTTAAACACTTAGAAAAATTTCCAGACTTTTCAATGAACATATCTCCATTTTCAACGGGCCATAACTTGTTCACCGTAGCTCGGATTGAGGTGTCGTTTCTTCCAGTATCTTTGTTGCGGCAAGCTCTTCAACTTTACAGTTAACCGGTCCTCCGGACGATGGATATAAAATTACCAATATTTCCTTGAACATCCCTATCATGCCTTGTTTCACTGATTTGACTTCTCTTGCGTTCCACTTGCATTACGAGCCTACAATCAAGGAACGTGAAGTCGTTGATGCAGATGAGGGACATATTAGTGGAGATAATGCATGCTTGATTCCCGAAATTCGGATAGAGGCCGTCATGTGAGATCGTGAGGTGACGTGCCAAATGTAGTGGCGTACGACATAAATAAATGAAACATTTCGGACAAGAGAAAAATGTCCTTACAATCGACCTTGGTTGGTCGGACACATTTTATGAAAAAGATAAAAATCTACCAAGTATGGCTAGTCGGGGATAAAACTCACTAATCGTAGTTGGTCGACAATGAAAATTTACCGACCTTGGTTGATCGGAAACATTTAAGAAAAATTTAGGTCGGGGATAAAAACCCACTAACTGTAGTTGGTCGACAAGCATAATTTAACGACCTTGGTTGGTTGGAAAAATTTTAAACATTTTTATACTCGTGACTTTATTATTAAATGATCGAGCAACATTATTGATACTTGTAACTTTTTAACTATTACTGAGTTGGTCGAAAAACAACACAATATTGTTATCTTTTTAACAGATATGCACAAATATAAAGTGTTTGACAACACAATAAGATTTGCAAACAAAAATGAAAATCTTTCATTGAATTCAAAATAAATTACAGTTACATTGACATGTATACTAACTATTACATCAAAAAAAAATCCTATTCTATTGGTCTTTTCCCCTCTGCTTTTGACACAGGTTCCTCGCCAGTAGGCGGATCATTTAAAGCTAGAGGAGAATTGATAAAATTAAGATCTTTCAGCATCCTTGTGTTCATCACGGATGGTCGATCTAAGAGGTGCTCAGGATGAGATATCTCAGCATTGGAGTGAATATTGTAGTCACCGAGATACTTTGAAATTAAGCTCCGAGGAATGGCCCGAGCAGGGATCCAACCCATGTCCAAGTTGTATGGTGGCACAGGCAATTCGAGAAACCAGGGATCATGGTAGTCCCACAGATAATGACCTTGTTCGAGCTTCAGCACACCTAAGGCATTCAGCCAGCCTTGCTTGTATCCCTCATTGTTGGCATTCTGGATACGATCGTCCAAGTGGTATAGTGCTTCGTTGTATCCAGCCATCCAGAACTCCCTGGGCTGTTTGTGGAATTGATATGTTAGCCTTTCTAGCTGCTCGTGGAGATTCTTGATGAAAAGGTCCTTATTCTCCAAGATTGACTCCTGCGCGGGGAGCTATTTTTCCAGGTCCCTAATCTTCTTTTACATATCAGACAACGCCTGGTTCTTCGCCATTAGTTGGAAGGCCTGGTTCTCTAAGGCAGACTGAGTCCTCTACTCCTCGACAAGAACCCGAGCTGCTCTTGCTCATCCCCGAGGAGCTCTTATTCGTCCCCGAGAAGATGTGGAAGGACCCGACCTCTTCAAGGTGTCCAATTCGTCCCTCAATTTGGCATTCTCAACCTCTAAGGATGAAAATCCCTCGTCAGTCACTGGGATTAGGGCTGTTGTAGAAGAGGCTGCAGACTTCAACTGTGATAGCTCTTTCTGCAAGTTGTTGTTCTCTTGCTCCAGAAGCTTGGCAATCTGTCTGCACTCCTCGACCTCACCTTTCAAAGTTCTCTCCCTCAGATCATACCCAGCAAAAAGCTTCTCATAGCCCTTGTCAGCAATAATCAGCTTGTATTTCTTTTCGTACCCCTCATGCAGCAGGGCAGTGGATTATTTGTATTGAAGCTGAAGGTCTTCGAGGGTGCCTTGGAGATCTTCGATCATTTCATAATAAGCCACATTGTTGGCTATAGCCCGATCAAGCAGACACTTCAGATATTGATATGCTTCCACTGCTTGCTCTGAAGCATCATGGCCGAGGATGTCAACAACTTGTGCAGCACTCAAGTCTGTATGACCAGCCTTAAAGTACTCATTACATTATCGCATCAACTTTGTATCAGGGGCAAAATAGAAGATCCATCCTGGCCGGAAACTAGCAGAGAGAGAAAGAGCAATCATCAATAAGAAATATGAGCAGAGTATGAATAGAAGATGAACAACATTATGGAAAAAAATTCAAGTTTTATTTGATCATAGTTCAGAGTTACATATTCTGGGTTACATTTGATAAAGAGAAACAAAATAAAGAGAAACCCGAACAACACTACACCTTTTCATTATCTCCCAAAACCTTCTCGGGAGGCTGGGATGAAGAGGTAGGTTGCTCGTAGGGAAGGGATAGTTGCTCGGGGAGAGTAGGAAGTTGCTCGGAGGAAGAAAAAACTTGTTTATTTTCCTCAACAGCAGGCTGGATGGCTAGGGCAAGATCTCCCATCACCATCGAAGACTCTTCGGAGGTAGCTTCGTCCTCTTCTAAGTCTTCTGGAGTCGGAGGGGGACCAAGGATATATCTCTGGAAGAGCTCGGAAGACTCGTCGACCTTCATTTCCTGAAGGGCAGCAACCCATCCATCCCTAAAGTATTTTAGACTGCCATAGTCCTCTTGAGATACCATGGCAGCCAACCCCTTGTTCCACCCTTTATACCAGCCAGAGCTGAAGGACTTCTTCACAACAACTTTTCTCTTCAGCTTCTCCGAGGAAAGTTTCTCGGACAGTAGGTTCTCAGCAGCCTTCAATTTATTTTCTGCCTCCTCCTTCTGCCGACCTACTTCTCGAAGTTTGGCCAACTCCTCCTCGACAGCCTTGAGTTTATCTTCAAACTCTCCTGCAGTTTTGAGCTTCTCTTCAAGCTCCTTATTTACCTTCTCCAAGGCATTTATTCTATTCTCCAACTCCTTGGAGGCATCAACAGCTCGAGCTTTCTCCTGCTCGTTGGAGGCAAGCTTCTTCTCCCAAATAGCCTTATCAGTGGCATACTTCTGGCGGGAGTCTTCCAAAGACCTGGTGGCTTCTTCCAGAGCTCCCTCCACACTGGACGAGGAGCAAGAAGCCTTAATCACTTCATCCTTCTTCAGGATTATATTGAAGCAGCTCGTCAACTGTGAACAAAAAAAGAAAGCAAGTTAGAAACAAGAAATAACAAAGGAAAATATGAAAAATTCAAAGTAAAGAGACTTACAAAAGCAAGGTGACGAGCAGTTAGCGAGGTGACCATATCCCGAGTGAGGTTTTCTTTAGTACCTTGGACCTCGAGAATGATCCAGGACTTTACCGAGCTCATGGCAGAGCACGAGGGAACAAAAGTGGGAACTCCAGTACCAACAACTGGGGGCTGAGTAATGGTGTCAGCCAAATTGATCGAGGAGCTCTTCTTCAGCCTCCTCAGGGGAACAGGTACAGATTCAACCAAGGAAGAACCCTTGGTTGTTGATATCACAATCACCTCTCCAGGAGCAGTAGACCTGCTCGGAGCTACTGCTGTCTTCTCAGCAACCTTCTCGGTAACTTTAGCAGAAGCAACTGTAGGAGCTGCATCATTCTTCTTCGTCCCTTCCTTTGGGAAATCTATCCTACTCCTTTTTACCTCCCCAGAACCGGAGGAAGTCTTCTCAAACAGGGTAGTAGGTCTTCTCTTCTTCATCCTTTCACTTAAAGGAATATGAGATTCAGGCGATGAGCTGGTGGAAGCTGGTACTGGCTCTGATTCACTTATCACTGGACGAGCAGTGAAAGAAGTGGGGTAGCTCTTGTACTGGAGCAGATACGAGGATGATCTAATGTGCTCGTCGACAACACTCTGATTCATACTCCAGATATGTTTCAGATGCCTTATATTAACATCTTCTTCTTTTGGGTACTTTCTTTTGTTATCAACTACAAATAAATAAACATTGTTATCAGTGGCACATTTTATCAAACACAAAAGAAGCATAATTTCAAAATAAATAAAATGAAATAAAAATAGCCTATCCCATTGCCATAAGGAGGGCATCTGGGACCCTGGTAAACCTCATCTCCAGTTAATAGAGGGTGTTGCCAATTTTTTATGATGACCCCATGTTCAAAATAATCCCTATTGGTATCAGGGAGATTGACTACTAAGTCCCTATTTAAAAATCTAGTTTTTAAGTAAAAAATGTTATCATTAACTACCCATCTATAACAAAACATAATCTCAGGAATTCCTATACGAGTTCCATGCACTTGATTTAATCTATGCACCCCATTAACTATTCTCCATGTGTTGGGGGCTATTCGTACAAGAACAACGTCAAAGTACTGACAGAATTCCTGACACAAGGGATTTGGTGGAAAAGAAAATCCACACTCACCAAAAAAGAGACTGGGGAACCAATGTCCCTCAGCCAAATTGAAATAATCATAAGGCTCAGAAAGCTCTTCCAAGACAACCCAAGAGGGAATGGAAAAATCAGAACGAAACTTTTCAAGAGACTCAACAGGGTAAACCATGATGATGAATAGAAGAAATGAAGAAGAAGGAAGAAGATCTTACAGGAAAAGAATGGATCTGCTGACAATAAACAATGGAAGAGATGAACGCACAAGAGAGTAGAAGACAAGGAAAAACTCGAAGATAAAAATTTGAAAAGGTAGAAGACGATGGGAGTATCTGTGAAGTTTAAATACCTTGCCTTGGGAAATGGTGAAGTAATGATTACAGAAAAGGATGATTATGTTACCGGCGGCTAAAAAGATGAAAATTGGCGCGGGAATCAAAGCAAGCAACAACGGCTAAAAAGATGAAAAGTAGCGCGAGAATCGAAGCGAGCAGAAAAGTTCAAAAAAGCATGATTCTACGAATTTGGAAGGAGAAATAAATACGAAGGAAATGCTCCTAAAAATCAGGAAGACTATTTAAAGCTACCATATTTCGAGAAAGAATGTTCCATACTCCTTAAATTTCGAACTATGAAACATTGGGGGCTTCTGTTGATACCAAATTTAATCTGTTGAGATGGACCAATCATATGAAGACACGTGGCTATCTACATGGTAACAACAAGCACTTCCGAGATGATCACACGCTCCGAGGAACTCATACGCTCCGAGGAACAAGATCTCTCCGAGGAACTCATACGCTCCGAGGAACAAGAACTCTCCGAGGAACTCTTTAGCATCGAGGAGCCCAAGCGGTCCGAGCATCTCAGGCGATCCGAGATGCACCTCGAAGCAGGATAATAACAGTTTAACTGCTCATTAAATGCTTATCATTCAGACGCACACGCAAAAAGGGAATTAAATGTATTACCCTTTCATATGTATATCATTTAATGTATTACCCTTTCACATGACAGCCTCAAGGCTATAAATACATTGTACAATCCTCATTGTAAGGGACCGGATCCAAACCCTGGAATCGATAGAGGAATTTCTTGAGAGAATTTATAATCGAGAATTCCTAAACACTCAGCAATAAAACAACAGTGGACGTAGGCCATTCTTATGAGGCTGAACCACTTTAAAATCTGTTGTCTCATTTATTTATCTGTGATTGAATAATTAGAGTGATCTAATTTTTTACATCAACAATGACCGTGCCTTATAATATGGGCCTTTTTTGTGCTTGAAGCATGAGTTCCAAATTTTATCTTTACTGATTCCTGTGCTAAAGGCATAGGGTCAAGACATTGATGTTTTTCTGCAACCATTAGAAGTTGAGTTGAAGAAATTATGGGAAGGAGTTCCAGCTATTGACATGCACAAAATGCAACCTTTTACGTTGAGATCTATGTTGATGTGGGGGATTCATGATTTTCCCGCATATGGGAACTTATCTAGATGTGTAACATATGATTACAATGCAAGTCCTATTTGTGGTGATGACACTCCATCCATTCGGCTAGAACACAACATGAAGATAGTTTACACAAACTATCATATGTTTATTAAAAGCGATCATCTTTTTAAGAGTGGCAGAGGTTTAGGACTTAGGACACAAGAAGTTGGACGTCCCCCGGTTCAACTAAACGGATATGCACTTGTAGAGAAGTAACGAAACATAAAGTATGTACTTGGAAAAGTTTCAAAAGTTTCTGTTAAGAAGAGTAAGTCTAATAATGTTAATGAGAATGACAATGTTGAAGTTAAATAAGCTTGGTATAAAAAATCCATTTTCTTTTACTTGGAATACTGGTCATATCATCAAGTTCGACATGTCCTTGATGTGATGCACATTGAAATAATGTTGAACATAATTTAATAAACACAATTCTTGGTGATAATAAAAACAAATGATACTGAAAATGGGTGAAGGGATATGAAGGATATGGTCATACGCATCGGTCAATGGCTTCAAGTTAATTGACGAACTGGAAAATAAATAAAACCAACAGCACCATTTATCTTGGATAAAGAAGAAAAAAGACAATTATGTGAAATTTTGAAGGACTTAAAGCTTTCTACCAATTTTTTCTCTAACTTGAGCAATACAGTAAGTCTTAGTCCCCCATTTTTGCACTCTTTTAAGTCGCATGATTATCATGTCATAGTTAAACATCTGCTACATGTGTTGCTCCAACATGCCTTTTCGAAACATCGAGATTTGAGAAGAGCAATCCAACATATAAGTTTTTTCTTTAACATGTTGTGGTCTAAGGTCCTGATTCGGTAAGATATCCAAAGAGCCAAATACATGGTTGTTGAAGCATTGTGCGTATTGGAAAAATATTTTCCACCTATATTTTTTATATTAGCATTCACCTCACTGTGCAACTAGTAGATAAAGCCTTGGTTTGTGGACTAACCGACACTCATTGGATGTATCTGTTCGAAAGGTGATTTTTTCATCTTTTAATATAATAAAATATGCACCACTTAAGTTAATAATTATTGTTATTAATTTTTACTACCTTATACAAATAGGACGATGAAAGATTTCAAAGATATATCCAACAATAAGCAGTATGTTGAAGGTTCCATTACAGAATGCCACGTTATTGCTAAATTTGTTAGATATTGCATAGAGTACATGCCAAATTCATCCAACGGAAATCATAAACACTCATGTAAAGCCTTTCTGGAGGAAGGTGAAGAGTTCTCTGATGAAGGGCCTTTCTTGATGATAAGACTATAACGTTGGGACCTCTACAGTTTCAACAAATACGTTGATGGGTATTATTTCGACTTAATGTCGATGAACTTAAAGAGTAATATAGGTTAAAGTTCTTTCTTTTGTTTATTAGTTAAGAATTAATTAGCATCTTGAGTTATAATTACTTATATCAAACTACATATTGCAGTGAGTATGAAGCATCACTGAAATATGTGTCTCGTGTTAAAGGGAGGGGGATTAAAATGACAGAAGTGGAGAAGTAGACTTCTTTTATCCCTTGGTTATTCGAGAAGGTGGTTATATAAATACTAATATATTTATTAATATTTCCATTAAGTATGATGAGAAATTAAACATTGTAGTCATTATGATTTATTTCCAACAAACAGTTGCTGAAATCAGGAGAGACGAAGACAAATGAAATATTGTGGCGATTAGTTCAAGGGCCACAATTGAAGGCTAAAACATATAAATAGTATCGTGTAAATGGTTCCATATTCTCTACTAAGTATCATGATGATACTATTGTCACACAGGATAGCGGTGTTTTCTTGAAGGCATGGACATAATTTCAAGTTAGAAAAAGTGATAAGAATCTCATAAATACTTGGACATGTGGTATAGAGTTATCAAACAAATTATTGAGTCGGACTATACCTTGTTTAAGGAGGTGATGTTTTATTGTGATTAGGTGAGAGTGAAGGATAAGACTAATGGTTTTAACCTTTGTCTGGAGTCTAACTTAGTGATGGTAAATTTCAATAAGTTTAAGAGCATTGATAATGAGTATGATAAGCCTGTCATTATCGCATCCGAGGCTAGTCAAGCAAGTATTCTATTCAAAAGATCTTAAAAATCCCAATTGGTGGGTTTCTATACATTCACCGAAGAGATTGAAGAGTCAAGTGGACGACTTAGAGATACCAACAATCATTCAATCTATTCTTGAACACCAAATGCATTTGGAAAGTTTGCTCAAGAAATATGACTCCATTTAGTTGTTTTAATATTTTCTTTTGGATATTGTAACCGTTGAGAGTTGTTTTGTTTTGTCAACATGACTACATACCATGTAGCTAATATATAAATTTATTGGTGGTATGTTAATCGTTGAAAGTAGCATCTTGTGATTTCAATGATACCATCTTGTGATTTGTATATGTATCTCCATCAATATGTTAATGATGTGGTAATATGATAATTCAATACATATTATTTTATGACTGTTATTTCCGTTGTTGGCATCTATTTTTTATTTCGGCATCACTATATTGGGTGTTATGGCTTCAAGTGCAATTGGTGGTTCGAAGCAACAAATGTCATCAACACCGTAACAAATATCATCTACTCCCCAACAAGAATTAGTGGATGGAGGTCCTACGCGACCTACTTCAAGTGAAAATAAAAATAAGCAAGAAGAAATGGATAAAAAGGCTAAACAATAAAAATATATTACCCAAGATGGTAAAATGAATGTCATTGTTCTAGTGGATAGGAGTGTAGTCGATTCGTGGAGTGGGAGATGGAGCACTCGTGTCAGTGATCTTATTAGATGTTATATTTTGATTAGTTATGAAGATTAGAGAGTTGTGCCAGACAATTACAAAGATGATGTTTGGAAAGCTTTAATGGTAGGATTAGAGTTAGATGTTGAATCGGATGTGGCTCGCTCACTAATGGAGAAAATGTTTGCTCAGAAGTTCAGGACACACAAAAATAATATGAGATGTTTTTTACCTACCGAAGACCATCCTGGAGTCTTATCGTAAGGTGTTGATCCCAACGTATGGAGATTTTTTTGTGAGAACGAAAGTAAAGAAAAAAATAAGTCACACGACATTCAAAATGCCACGAATCGAAAAAAATTAGAATATTTCCATACACTTGGGTGTCGCACCTATGTTGCTTTGCAATATGAAATGGTATGTATCATAATTTTTTTCAATTATCAGCACTACTTTTGTGTATAACATGTTCTATTTAAATTGTAGGTTCAATCGAACCTAGGATAAGAATTAATGCAAGTAGATACATGGCTTACAGGACACGAGGACAAAACGAGGAATGTCCTAAACAGTGCTAGGCTTTACTATGAGCGTATTTACATGAAAAATAACAATATTTTTTGTATTATTCATTGTGTTTATTAATGAAAATTTCTCATTCTGATTTATAACTATCATTTAATAGGATAAAGTAAGGGATGCGGTGGAAAAAAGAAAAAGTGAGAGTGAAGAGGGTAGTTGCAAGAGCTAATGCATAGAGAACGATGAGTTGATAGAGGTTATGGGGAAGGAGAAAAAGGGAGGAGTCTGTGCAGTTTGTCCCCTTATTTTGAAGAAGCAGTTGGTGCATTTAAGGGTAGCAAAGGCCAAACTTAAACAAAAAATTAGACAAATGATGATGTAGATGCATTGAAGGAAGATGTCTTCTCTTCCGTCAATAGAAGATTTGAGGAAAATAACACACAAATTCTGGTATAACTGTATTTTATATAATTTCATTTATTAAATAGACCTATTTAGATATAATAAATATTATCTTACTATTGTTTGATCCATTTTTTCATAGGGTGCTATACAAAGTTTGGTTAATTCCATCAATGCTCAAAATGAAAAGTGTTCACCAATCACACTGATAAGTGAGCTTCCATCCAATACAAGTCTGCCGCGTAGGAATATCTCTCAAAATTTGGATAATATTTTTGCATCCACTTCTCGTCCTTTTTGCGTGACCACAACTTCTCCTACCAACAATCCCAAAGTTATCTTGCTTAATTGGTATAATGAAGAATTGGAATAGGAGTATGTCATGACAGATACAACAAAGGATATATGTCATAGTAAGCAAGTTGGAGTCGGGGAAAGGAAAGTATATGTGGAGGAAGTGATGAAGCCAGCTGATAGGTTATTTGATGCTCCTCAAGGTGGCCAATCCACTTTTGCCGACCTAGTCTTGGGGGGATATTTTATTTGGTTGGGTTGTTGGTGTAATTATGTTTAGTCTATGTTGTGAACTTTGTTTGAGTTATCTATATGTGGACTTATTTTGCATTATGTTTTTGTTGTGAACTTCGTTTGAACTATTTATATTTGGACTTAATTTGCACTATTTTTTTTATTGTAAAACACCTTTTAACTCCATCAGTGCTAATATTTATTTGAGCATTGCCAATCCCAAGCCCGTATAAAAGGAGGAGGGAAAGGTAAGGATATTTTTAATTTTGTTCAATAAAATGATTCCATTTTCAGCCAAAGAGATAAATTTTTCCATATATGTAATGCAGAATGAAAATCGGGCCTTGTGGATATTAGGAACAATTCCTCCAGGGCATATTACATCTAATGAGGGTGTAGCTGCAAGCAAATGCATGCGCTCATATTCAGATCTATGTTAAATCTTATTATTGGTTATGTTGTTTGTCATTCAGTTTATAGTCAATTTCATTTCATGACCACCTAACATGTGTTTAACACCCCCTTGCATTTTTCATGGACAAAATATGATGAGGTATGTACATTATGCATTTATGTTTGTTACTCTTGTTGTTTTTTCCATCCCTTATATTGGTGTTTTGATTTCTCTTTTTGTTCTACTTGTTGAACGAGTTTGAATATGACTCCACGAACTGTGCATAAGAGAGTACATCGTGTACAACTTATATCATAGAGAAATTTATGATAACTTTGTTGCATATATTCCCTTTGGTTTTCATTTAAATAATTACTCCTGCTAGATTGTTGGCGAAAGATGGAAACGAATCAACTCAAGTTATGTTTTAATGATTTAAGTGTGTGTCTGAAGCTACATGTCTAAATCTATATATGCTATAACAAACACCCAAACATTTGAGCTACTAAGTTAATTCTGAAGATTTTTGGCTGTTTTTCAACTTGTGTTCTTCCTTTGCAGATTTGGAGTTCATTTGCTCATTTGTTTTTGTTCAAATTGAATTTGGTTTGATTTTTAATTTAGGTTTACTGTCAAGAAAATAAAGGCAAGACTTATTTTTGAAGGAGAAGTGGGAACGAAACTAATGTTGATATCGTTAGCAAAGAGACTGTTGATATTGAAGAGCGATACCCTTGTGACACAACAAACTATCATGAACACTGTAGTACCAGTGGGACACATCAAAATGAAATTTTAGAAGTTATGCAAAAAAAAAGTAGTGGAATTGGGGAGAGGAACAAGTACAAGAGATGGACGGGGAGATGAGAAGCTAGATTCCATACCTGAAGTTCTTAGTGGAAGTAGAAAATGTGACCTGGGCACTACTAACTTAATTGTCCGCAGTCGATGCCATATCCAATAGTCTTGTGTTGGGAATGAAGGAACTAGCGAGCAAATAAATAGTTACAGAGGAAGGAACTGGCAAGTATTTAATGATCATCTTTGCACGCTGGTGGTTGATAGAAGGCACCAGTTTATGAATATGCATTCAGATTTGTTAGTGAATAATATACAGGTATAATGGACACTAGTTATTGTCTGCATTCATCGAATCGACATATAATCATGAGTTACCCTCAAGAGCGTTATTTGTAGTTGTTATCTGGGTTCGTTGAATTAATATATACCTACTATTCGGTATACGGACTCCATAGAAAGTTACACATCAGTAACATTGTGTACAACGGATAAAATCAACCCAGGAATGATTAGTGATAATGAAATCAGCGCCACCAATGTTAGGAAACTTGATCACAGTGTCAGAATTCATGCCATCGTTGATTTTTGCCACAGTGGAACTGTTCTTGATTTTTTGCATATTTATGGCATAAAAGGGTATATCACGTTTCTATCTTAAATTTTGTCTTGATTTATTAACATTATGACATATTCTTACAAATTAAACTGTCAAAAAAGAGGGAGGGGGATTTCTATAACTTGGATTTATCCATTCTATTTTAAGATCATTTTCATACAAGTAAGCATATTTGAATTCTGAATTTAAGTTGAAGCAAAGGCATATTTTAGAAGTAAATTAGGTGGGACTAATTTTTTTTTTTACTAATGTTGTATTTTTCTGTATTTGAGATTGTGTGCGTGACTTAATTCCTATCATGTTACAGAATTTGACCAATCAGCTAATTGAATTGGAAAGGCATTTCAACACCCTTAAATTCAATAAATTTGGTAAAAGTGGTGGAGTCCAAATGAATCGTCGAGCTTTTCCAAGTAAGCATGGAGCTCTGAGGTATGGAAAATGCTTATAGTTGTCTTCTGTAGTACCTTGTAGGCAATTCCTTTTTAGCTTACTACTTCAACAATGAAATGTTTAATTCTACTTCTACTTTGAAATTTGTTAGGAGCAATAACTTCCCCCTGGGTAACTTATTTGATATTTTTTTTCTTCTGCTGATAGAATTTATGTTTCATAGTGTAACCTTATCTTTCTATTATTTGGGTGTGTATTGTCTTACCGCAGTTTTGTATTTCGAGGTTGGGCAAATTATCAAGGCTGAAAAGGAATGTTTAGCCAATCAGCTTCGGCCCGAGCATCTTGTGGTTAATAGAAGGCAGTTTAGGAAAGAGGAATTGTAGAGGTTTTTGATTTCGCGATTCCTCCTCGGCAGTTGATGCATGGGAGGTATTGGTATGACAAGGATTCTGAACTTTGGGGAAAGGTAAAATTTGTGTGTTTCTTTATCTGGCTATAGATAAAGTCCTTAGTTTGTTATGTTATGGGGTTAAACTTTTTTTCATAAATACAAGTCATTATAGTTAATTTACATATGAAGGAGAATAAAATTATATTGACAGTGGGGTTTTTACCATGGCATTTCAGACCAGAACCTTAATCTAGCACTATTGACCAACTCGGCCATATAGACATCATGTGATATGAGTGTCCAATGATATGCCTAGTGTTAAAACATTACAAACAATATAGACCTGTATGCATATTAGTGGTGTATACATACATCATACAAATTTTGTATCAAGGCAACTACCGCATAGTATAGACCTGAAAATTAAAAACTACAAAAGGCAACTAACGCATAGACCTGTATGCACATTAGTGGTGCATACAGACCTGTATACAAATTTAATTGAGGCAACTAACGCTTTTTGTAGTCGAGCGATGACAGCATCAAATTTAATTATGCATGTAGATGAAATGAAAAATTTCAGGAAATTAACTCAAATGAAAACTACAAATGTGCATACTAATGTATACTATGTTGTTTTAAGTTATGCCTTTTAAAAAAAATATGTTGGTTTATAAATCGTCATAGCTCATACGTATTTTTATAATATGTTTCGCAATTTGATTTAGGTACGAAATTGGAGGAAAGGTACAAGGATGTTGGTCGTGCCTAGAGTTATTTTGATCAAGCTTTCAAATCTTACCTTGATGACTAGTAATAATGCTATCTCACTATTGGTTGTTCATATATCAATTTCCTTTAACATCAAATTTAGGCATTTGGGTGGGAAGGATTTAAATCAGCTACACACCTCTCACC
This sequence comes from Sambucus nigra, assembly GCA_949130495.1. Taxonomy (NCBI): domain Eukaryota; kingdom Viridiplantae; phylum Streptophyta; class Magnoliopsida; order Dipsacales; family Adoxaceae; genus Sambucus; species Sambucus nigra. Next base: position 678,736,280 of record OX422210.1, on the reverse strand, counting down.
TAATGGTTTCTCAGTGCATTTTTCAATGAGTGTTGGGAAGTGGTAAAAGAGGATATCATTAGGTTCTCTAAAGAACATTTTAAAGACGGGTGCAGGTAGTCAGTGTTGTATAATTGTTTTACAGTGTTTGTGCAATTAATTTTGCTGGTGGATAATTTTTTATGCCAAATTAATTTTGTATGACTAAACGTTGATATTATAACTAATATAATAATTTTATTTTGTTTGATAGAATGCCATTTTTAGATCCTCATCAAGTTTCTAGCATTGCGGGTTGCGACATTGATGGCGATGGTAATATGACGGAAGTTGATAGTAAACAAACTTCTTTTTTATATTTCATTTGATTGGTTATAATATAAAAACATCTCATTTTGAAATGATTGTATTAAAATGTTATATTGAATGTATTATTGAAAATAATGTAACTTTTGAGATGATTGTATTATGATGTTTCACTTGTTTGGATCAAGTTTCTTTTGTAAATAAAGAGTGGAGGCTAATATAAAATGTAAATGTTGAATATAATACCCCTATTTATGTGGACTATTTTTGTATATGTTCATAGGATTTGATTGGTGTTGTAAGAATATTTGAATTTGTTTAAATTAAGGATATTGGATCTTGAAAAATATATTTTTTTAAATATGTATTAATATTAGTGTTGATGTAAAAAATTAGATCATATATAATTATTTAATCACAGATAAAATAAATGAAGCAAAGAGTTTTTAAAGTGGTTTAGCCTTATAAGAATGGTTTACGTCCACTGTTATGTTATTGCTGACTGTTTGGGAATTCTCGATTACAAATTCTATCAAGAAATTCCGGTCCCCTTACAATGAGGATTGTACATTGTATTTATAGCCCTGAGGCTGTAATGTGAAAGGGTAATACATTCAATGCTGTACATGTGAAAGGGTAATACATTCAATGCCCCTTAAGCGTATACATCTGAATGATAAGCATTTAATGAACAGTCAAACTATTGGTTATCCTGCTATTAATGCTTTGTTAGAGGTGCAGCTCGGACCGCCTAAGTTGCTCGGTACTCAAGAGTTTCTCGGAGAGTTCTTATTCCTCGGAGCGTTTGAGTTCCTCGGGGAAGCAGTGTTCCTCGTTGTAGTATGGTTCCTCGGAGCGTCTGAGTTCCTCGTAAGTGTTTGTTGTTGCCACGTAGATTACCACGTGTCTTCATTCAATTGGGCCATATCAACAGACTAAATTTGGTATCAACAGAAGCCCCCAATGTTTCATAGTTTGAAATTTGAGGAGGAGTGTGGAACATTCTTTCTCGGAATATAGCAGTTTTAAATGGTCCTCCTGATTTTTAGGAGTGTTTTCCCTTGTATTTATTTTTCCTTCCAAATTCGTAGAATCATGCTTTTTTTTGAATTTTTATAACCGCCTCGATCTCCGCGTACTTTTTATCCTTCTAGCCACCGGTAGCGTAATCGTTTCTTTTTTTAATCATTAACTTTACCGTTTCCCAAGGTAAGGTATTTAAGCGTCAAAGAGAATCCAATCGTCTTCTACTTTTTCAAATTTGTATCTTCGAGTTTTCCATTGTCTTACTCTCTTGTGCGTTCATCCTTTTCATCGTTCGTTCTCAACAGATCCACTCTTTTTCTGTAAGATCTTCTTCCTTCTTCTTCATTTCCTTTATTCATCATGGTTTACCTTGTTGAATCTCTTGATAAATTTTGCTCTGATTTATCTATTCCCTCCTGGGTTATTTTGGAAGAGCTTTCTGAGCCTTCAGACTATTTTCGTTTGGCTGAGGGACATTGGTTCCCCAGTCTCTTTGTTGCTAAGTGTGGATTTTCTTTTCCTTCAAACCCTCTATGTCTGGAATTCTGTCAATACTTTGACGTGGTTCCTGCAAGAATAGCCCCCAATACATGGAGAATAGTTAATGGGGTTCATAGACTAAATCAAATTCATGGAACTCGCATAGGAATTCTAGAAATCATGTTTTGTTATAGATGGGCTGTTGGGGAAAATACTTTTTATTTAAAAACTAGATTTTTAAATAGGGCTTTAGTGGTCAATCTCTCGGATGCCAATAGGGACTATTTTGAGCATGGGGTTGTTATAAAAAATTGGCAACATGCTCCTTTATCTGGAGATGAAGTGTATCAGGGTCCCAGATGCCCTCCCTATGGCAATGGGATATGTTATTTTTATTTCATTTTATTTATTTTGAAATTATGCTTCCTTTATGTTTGATAAAATGTGTCACTGATATTTGAATGTTTATTTATTTGCAGTTGACAGTAAAAGAAAGTGTCCAAAAGAGGCAGACGTTAATATAAGGCACTTAAAACTTATCTGGAGTTTGCATCAGACTGTTACCGATGAGCACATTAGGTCGGCTTCATATTTTCTGCAGTACAAGAGTTACACCTCCTCTTTCACTTCTCGCCCAGTGATAAGCGATGCAGAACCAGTACCAGCTTCTACCAGTTCTTCGCCTGAGTCACAAGTTCCTTTGAGTGAAATGATGAAGAAAAGAAGACCTCCCATCCTTTTTGAGAAACCTGCCTCTGGTGCTGGAGAGGAAAAAAGAAGTAAGATTGACGTCCCTGGAGAGGGGACAAAGAAAAATGATGCACTTCCCCCGGCAGCTACTGTGAATGTTGTCGAGAAGCTCCCAGTGGCCCCGAGCAAGTTTACTGCTCCAGGAGAGGTGATTGTCATATCACCGACCAAGAGTTCCTCCTTGGTCGAAACTATTCCTGTTCCCCCGAGGAAGCTGAAGAAGAGCTTCTCGGTCAATTTGGCTGAAGCCATCTCTCAGCCCCCGACTACTGGAACTGGTGTTCCTACTTTTGTTCCCCCCTGCTCTGCCATGAGCTCGGTGAAGACTTGGATCATTCCTGAGATCCAAGGTATTGAAGAGAACGTTTCTTGGGACATGGTCACCTCATTGGCTGCTCGCCATATTGCTTCTGTAAGTCTTATTATTTTGAAATTTTCATCTTTCCTTTGTTATATCTGTCTCTGACTTGCTTTCATTTTCTTTTCACAGTTGGTGAGCTGCTTTAATACAATTTTGAAGAAAGATGAAGCTATTAAAGCTTCAAGCTCCTCATCTGGTGTGGAGGAAGCTCTGTGGGCCTGAAGAAGTCTTTGGAAGATTCTCGTCAGAAGTACGATACTGATAAGGAAATTTGGGAGAAAAAACTTACTTCGACCGAGCAGGAGAAGGCTCAGGTTGTTGAAGTCTCCAAGGGTTTGGAGAAAAAATTAAAGGACTTGGAAGAGAAAAATAAAGAGCTCGATAAGAAGCTCAAAAATGCTGGAGAGTTTGAGAATAAACTCAAGGTTGCTAAGGAATAATTAATCCAACTTCGCAAAGTAAGTCGCCAGAAGGAAGAAGTTGAGAATAAACTGAAGACTGCTGAAAATCTTCTGTCCGAGAAGCTTTCCTCGGAGAAGTTAAAGAGGAAATTGGTTGTGAAGAAGTCTTTCAGTGTTGGCTGGGATAAAGGGTGGAACAAGGGTTTGACTGCCATGATGTCGCAAGTAGAATATGGCAGCCTTAAATACTTTAGAGATGGGTGGGTCGCTGCTCTATAGGAGATGAAGGTTGGTGAAAATTCCTAACTCTTTCAGCGACACATACCTGGTCCCCCTCCAACTCCTGAAGACGAAGAAGAGGACGAAGCTGCCTCTGAAGAGTCTTCCATGGTGATGGGAGATCACACTTCTCATCCCCCAGCCATCCGGCCTACTAACGAGGAACTTCAATAAATCGCTACTTCATCCGAGAAACTTCCAATGCTCCCTGAGCAACTTTATGTTCCCTCCGAGCAACCTGCCTCCTCGTCCCAGCCTCCCAAGAAAGTTTTGGGAGACAAGGAAAAGGTGTAGAGTTGTTTGGGCTTCTCTCTATTTTATTTTTCTTTGTCAAATGTAACCCTGAACATGTAACTCTGAACCTTGTACTTCTGACCTTTGTAATGTAATAAAATTTGAAATTGTGTTTATGCATACTGTTGTTTCTCTTCTTCATGCTCTGTTTGTACTCTTATTGCTTATTGCTTTTTTTTCCTCTACTAGTTTCTAGCCAGGACGAAATTATTATCTGCTCATGATACAAAGCTGTTGCGGCAATGCAATGAATATTTTAAGGCTGGTCACATAGATCTGGGTGCAGCACAAATCGTCGACATCCTTGTCCAAGATGCTTCGGAACAGGCAGTTGAAGCTTACCAATATTTGAAGTGTTTGCTTGATCGTGTGGTGGCCAATAATGTAGCTTATTATGATATGATTGAGGACCTCCAAGGCACTCTTAAAGACCTTCATCAACAATATAAGGAATCCACTGCTCTTTTGCACGAGGGGTACGAGAAGAAGTATCAGCAAATCATTGCCGACAAGGGATACGATAAACTTTTTATTGGCTACGATGTGAGGGAGAGAACTCTGAGGGATGAGGTCGATGAGTGCAGACAGATAGCTAAACTATTAGAGCAAGAAAATAATAACCTGCAAAAAGAGTTGTCTCAGTTGAAGTCTGCAGCTTCCACTTCAAACGCCTTGATCCCAGTGACTGATGAGGGATTCTCGTTCTTGGAGGTCAAAAATGCCAACCTGAGGGATGAGTTGGAAACCTTGAAAAGGTCTGGCCCTTCTACATCTCCTCGTGGACGAGCAAGAGCCCCTCAGGGACAAGCAAGAGCAGCTCGGATTCCTATCGAGGAACAGAGGACTCAATCTGCTTTAGAGAACCAGGCCTTCCAATTAATGGCGAAGAACTAGGCGTTGGCTGAGATGTTTAAGAAAATTAGGGACCTGGAAGAGCAGCTTTCTGTGCAGAGGTCTGTCTTGGAGAATAAAGAACTCTTCATCAAAAATCTCCACAAACAGCTGGAAAGATTGACATATCAATTCCACAAACAGCCCAGGGAGTTCTGGATGGCTGGCTACAACGAGGCTCTCTACCACTTGGACGATCGTATCCAAAATGCCAATAATGAGGGCTACAAACAGGGCTAGTTGAATACCTTAGGTGTGTTGCAACTGGAACAGGGTCATTACCTGTGGGATTACCATAATCCTGGGCTGTTCGACCTTCCAGTACCACCATTCAAGCTAGACATGAGTTGGATCCCTGCTCGGGCCATCCCTCAGTGCTTAATTTCCAAATATCTTGGCGACTACAATCTCCATTCAAATGTCGAGATATCTCGTCCCGAGCACCTCCTAGATCGACCATCCGTGATGAATATCACGATGCTAAAAGATCTTAACTTTATAAATTCTCCTCTTGCTTTAAATGATCCGCCTGATGGCGAGGAACCTGTTTCAAAGGCAGAAGGGAAAAACCAATAGAATAGGAATATTGATGTAATAAATTTTTACTTCATTCCCGATGTAATTTGTTTTTGGATTTAATGAAAGACTTTCATTTTTGTTCGCAATCTTAATTTCCATTGTCTTGTAATTATAAAACACTTTACATCTGTGCGTGTGTATCTGTTAAAAAGATAACAATATTGTGTTGTTTGTCGATCAACTTATTGTCGACTAGTTTGAATTTGTGGTAGTCATTTGGCAAAAATGATGTTTTGTTTCTCGACCAACTTAGTAATAAAGTTACGAGTATCAAAAATTTTGCTCGATCACTTTCTCGTATTCATAAAATGTTTTCGACCAACCAAGGTCAGTAAATTTTCCTTTTCGACCAACTACAGTTAGGGGATTTTTCCTCTACGAGCAACTTTGGCACTTTCTGGAATAAGTTTACCTCCCGACCAACTTTAGTTGGCATTTTCGAGAATATATTTACTTCCTAACCAACATAAGTTGGCATTTTTAGGAATACATAGTTTTACTTCCCGTAGGAATACATTTACTTCCTAACCAACATAAGTTGGCATTTTTAGGAATACATAGTTTTACTTCCTGTAGGAATACATTTACTTCCTAACCAACATAAGTTGGCATTTTTAGGAATACATAGTTTTACTTCCCGTAGGAATACATTTACTTCCTAACCAAAATAAGTTGGCATTTTTAGGAATACATTTGTTTCTCGACCAACCTTAGTTGGCGTTTTTGGGTTTCCCGACCAACCTTAGTTGGCATTTTTGAGAATAAATTTGAGTAGTCCGAGCTTTTCCGAGTAGTGTGTAGCACTAGTATTCCCCGAAAAACTTTCAATAAAAGGAGAGAATTGGGCAGAATATCTTCATTTTATTCATACTGCGTTACATGAGAGTATACATCACTGATAATACTTGCGCAGGTGCACTGCGTTCCATGCATTCTTAAACTCCTCCCCCTCTAAAATTGCTATTCGGTAAGTTCCTGGTCGAACAACTTCTGTAACTCGGTATGGTCCATGCCAGTTTGCCTCCAGTTTGTTATGCTTTTGAATACCTTTCTTTAGCACATAGTCTCCTTCTTTCAGGTCTCACTTCTGCACCCTCTTATTGTAGAACAAAGCTATTCGTTGTTGGTATGCGGCATTCCTGATGGATTCTCCTTCTCTAACTTCCTCGAGCATGTCTAAATCCAATCTTCTCATTAAGTTGCTGACAGGGGAATTGAAATTCTGTACCCTGTGTGTTGGGAGGCCCAACTCGGCAGGTATAACAGCTTCACTTCCAAACGCTAGCATATATGGAGATTTCCCTGTTGCTACTCGAGGAGTAGTTCGGTAAGCCCATAGTACTGATTGTAGCTCATTGATCCAATTTACTTTCGCATCATCGAGTATTTTCTTCAATCCATTCAATAGCGTTCTGTTTGTCACTTCAGTTTGTCCTTTGCTTAGAGGATGGCCTGGTGCTGAGTGGATCTTCAAAATGTTTGACTGATGACAATAGGCAGCGAACTCCTCGTTATCAAATTGTGTTCCATGGTCTGTGATGAAGGCATGAGGAAGACCATATCGACAAATGATGTTCTTCAAAATAAATTGGTACACCTTGTCATACGTCATAGCAATGAGAGGTTCAGCTTCTACCCACTTAGTAAAATAATCCACTACGACGATGAGGTATTTCAATCTTCCTCTGGTCATTGGTAGTGGCCCGACCAAATCTATTCCCCACATGGAAAATGGCTAAGGGGAAGTGATGGGTGTCAACAATGCTTGTGGAGTTCTTCGGATGGAGGAAAAGCGCTGGCACTGATCACATTTCTTGACATAGGCTATACAATCAGTTTTCATCGTTGGCCAATAGTATCCCTGCATCATCACCCTTTGCAAAAGCGTTCGACCTGCTACATGGGCTCCACAGGACCCTTCATGGACCTCTTCAATTAAATCTTTCACCTCGGTGGGATTCACACATCTCTGCAAACCTGTTATAACTCCTCGTCTGTATTAAATACCGTTGGTCAATACATACCGAGCAGTTTTAAACTTCAATTTCTTGGCTGCAAGCTTGTCAATTGGTAATTCTCCCTCCTCAATATATGCCCTGATGGGATCCATCCAAGATGGTCCTAAATCAAGGGTAATGAAATTCGTCATCAGATCTTTGTCTATGCTTCGACTAGCTAACACTTCAATTGGGATTGTTCTTCATAACTCGGTACGAGTAGCTGATGCTAATCGAGCTAGGGCGTCTGCTCTTGCATTCTCTATTCTTGGTATTCTGACCAGCTGGATAGCAAAAAATTCTGATACCAACTCCATCACCTTTGCATGATACTTGATCATTAATTCTCCTTTGGCTGCATATATTCCCAACATTTGATTTACGATCAATTGAGAATCACTGAAGACAATAACCTGCTGCGCCTCCATAATTTTTGCCAAATTAAGACCTGCAATCATAGCCTCATACTCAGCCTCATTATTGGAAGCTTTGAATTGGAATCGTAGGGCGTATTCCATGTCGACCTCGTCCGGGCTATTCAAAACGATCCCTACCTCACAGCCTGTTGTGCAAGATGAGCCATCTACATATAGCCTCCATACAGATAACTCGTCTTCAAATTTTTGATCTATCAGAGTTCCTTGGTGGAAAATTTGTTGTTTCCTTTCATCCTCCCCTGATATTTCTTGCTTTTCGTCGATCATCTTTTCTTGCCCTTTTACCAACCTGAGTTGGTCTGAGCTCGAATTTGTTGATCCTGTAACATCCACTTGCCCTTTTACCAACCTAAGTTGGTATGAGCTTGTGTTTGATGATCCTGTAACATCCACAGGTTGATCAGCGAGCAACTTTTGCTCCTCGGGGGTATCAGGATAGGTGAACTCTGCTATTAAATCCGCTACAGCTTCACCTTTAAGCGATGATCTAGGTTCATAAATTATATTATATTCACCAAGCTCTATTGCCCAGTACATCAATCTCCCTGATTTTTCTAGTTTATGAAGGGCTTACCTCAATGGCATATCAATATATACGACTATAGTATGAGCCTGGAAGTATGGCTTCATTCTTCTACTTGCCTCGATCAATGCTAGTGCTAATTTTTCCAGCTTTCGATATCTGATCTCTTCTCCTCGGAAGGCCTTACTTGTGTAGTAGATCAGTTTTTGTACTCCATTCTCCACTCTTATCAATGCCGAACTAACTGCATTCTCGGACACTGCCAGATATAAGTATAATTTTTCTCCCATCACTGGCCTGGATAACAGTGGAGGTGCTCCCAAATATTTCATGAAAAGCCTTCTCACATTCATCGTTCCACTCAAAAGTCTTTCTGAGCATCTTTAAGAATGGGAGACATCGATCAGTTGCTCGTAATACAAATTTGTTGAGTGCTACTACTCGTCCTGTAAGACTTTGCACCTCTTTCTTCGTCGTTGGAGATCGCAGCCCTAATAGAGCTTTGATCTTTTCAGGATTTTCCTCAATGCCTCATTGATTGACAATGTACCCGAGAAACATGCCTTCTCGTACTCCAAATATGCACTTCGTCGGGTTCAACTTCATTTGATATTTATCTAGTTGATCAAAAGTCTGACTTAAGTCAACTAGATGATCGATAACTTTCTTGATCTTTGTCAGCATATCATCAACATAGACTTCCGTATTGCAACTGATTTGTTCAGCAAAGACCTTGTTCATCAGCCGCTGATATGTTGCACCTGCATTTTTCAAACCAAAAGGCATAACATTATAATAATAAGTTCCCCTAGGGGTAATGAAAGAAGTACTCTCCCTGTCTTCAGGTTTCATTTTAATCTGGTTGTAACCAGAATAAGCATCCATGAAGCTCAGCAACTCTTGTCCCGAGGTAGCATCCACCAGTTGATCAATTCGGGGCAATGGAAAGTGATCCTTTGGGCATGCTTTGTTGAGGTCGGTGAAGTCTACACACATCCTCCACTTGTTGTTTTTCTTCTATACCATCACCACATTGGCTAACCAATCTGGATATTTAACATCTTCAATGAAGCAAGCTTTCTGGAGCTTCTCGACTTCCTATTGTATAGCTTGATTCTTCTCGGGTCTGAACACTCTTCTTCTCTACTTCACTGGCTTGATCTCCTTATTCACATTGAGTTCGTGACATAAGAAATTTGGGTCTATCCCGGGCATATCCTCATGACTCCACGTAAAAATTTACTTTCTGCTTCTTAGGAAAGTTATCAATTCCTGTTTTAGTGAGGCTTCCAATGACGAACCTACTTGAGTAGTTCGTTCAGGGTGCTCGTCGTCCAGAATGATGTTTTCAGTAGCTTCCACCACTTGACCCTTCACGAGTTGCGACTCATCTCTAGGATCTAATGTTTCAATTTCTGCACCTTCATCCACTTGATAGGTAGTAGTCTTTTTCCTTGATTCCTCCATTTCCTCTTGCTCGGCGGATGAATAATTGCATTCCCGAGCTACTTTCTGATCACCTTTCACAACTCCTACTCCAAAATTTATTGAAAATTTTAGGCATTGATGAATCGTAGATGGTACAGCCTTGAACTTCTTCAATCCTACTCTTCCCGTGATGATATTGTATGATGATTGAACATTCTTATCCATCACGAAGAAGAGTATTCTTTCTGTTCGACAAGCAGGCCACGTACCAATGAATATATCCAATTTGATCATCCCAAGTGGAAATACTTTCTCGCCAGCAAAACCGAGGAGGGGTCTATGATAAGGCTCCAGTTGAGATAGCTTTAGATTTAAACTGTCGAAGCACGAGTAGAACATGATGTCTGCCGAGCTACCATTATCTACCAGTACTCTTGAAATCATTACCTCCTTCATTCTCATCTTGATCACCAATGGGTCATCATGAGGATATAGAACACTTGCGAGGTCGTTCTTTGAGAAACTAATAACCAATTTCTCTTTGTTCACCTTTCTCGGGCGATCCTCCTCAGATAGATTTATTCGTTGAATGTACGAGCAAGCTTGAGCCTCACAGAGGTAATATTTTCTCTCTGCAGTAAGGTCTCCTCCTCCTGCATCTCCACCTGTTATAAAATTATAGTCAAATGACCCAAAGCGTATTGAAAATACCTCTCATTCTGGCTGCCTTGGTCTCTTGGGAAGCTCGGGGTCGTCTTATGGATCAACTTCATGGTTTTTTTTCTTGTTCTCCTCTGCAAGACGAGGAGATATAGACTTGTCTCTTGTTCGGTCGTTGTTCCTTCTTTCCTTTCCACGATCAACATACTTTGTCAGCTTTCCTTATTTTATGAGTGTTTCAATCTTATTCTGAAGAGCTATGCAATTTTTGGTCATATGGCCATGATCTTTATGAAACTCGCAATATTTTGCTTTATTCCTCCGGTCAGGGTCTGCCTTCATTTTCTCTGGCCAGTTTAATTCCTCGTTATTCTTAATTTCTTCTAGAACATGGTTGATGTCCTTCTTCAAAGGAGTATAATTATCAAATTTCTTCATTACTTCCCATGTCGACCTAGTTTTTGAGTGTTTGTCATTACCATTGTTCTTATGCTCTTTCTTCTTAGCTTTATCACCTTCCACCTTGGTTTCTTTGGCATCCATATTCTTCTTCGCAGCCATAGCCTCCTCGACATTCATAATCTTGGACGCTTTTACCATCAAGTCTGATATGGTTCTAGGTGGATCTTTGTCCAAAGTGTAGTACAACTTGTTTGGAAGTAGTCCACTCATCAAGGCGGTAATCGCTGTCTTTTCCTCATAATCAATGACTTCGAGTTTCTCGTTATTAAAACGAGTTATATAATCTCTGGTACTCCCACCAGCTTTTTGTCTAACACTTAACATATGTGCTACTCGTTTAACTGGATTTTCCCCAAAACAAAAATTCCCAATGAATAACTCGGCCACTTGAAGAAAAGTTAAGATCTTACCCCGAGGAAGATTATTATACCATATTTGAGCAGATCCGGTAAGAGTTCCCGAGAATGCTCTGCATCTCATCTCATCTGGAACAGTATAGATGTCGGCTGCATCTTGGTATTGTTCTATATGAAGGACGAGGTCAGTCTTTCCATCATATTTGGGGGTCACAACAGGTGCTTTGAACTTTGATGGTGTTGGAAAATCTACAATGGCCTGGACAAAAGGTGTTCCTCCAACAAAAGTTCGTTGTAGAGGGTTCTTGGCTTTAGCCATTTCCCCTAATCTATCCTCCAGCCTCTGAATAGATCCTTTCCACGCATCATTTCCTTCCTCGGGCTTGTTGGTTCGAGCAACTGATCGCGTTGATGTGGCTTCTTGGGATCTATCTTGACGAGCAACTGGTTACGACTGGGCAGATCCATCCCTTAAATCTGATGGTCATTGAAAACTTCTCGATGCGACTTTAGGAGGACTTCTACTCTTTCTAGGTCCTATTCGATCAAAAGGTGATACCCTGCTTAACCTCTCTAGCGCACTAGTCCTTTCTGGAGAGAGAGTGATACGTTGTTCAGTATCTGTGGCTCGCACTGACGAAGTTCGTCCAGGTTGATAATAAAAATATTCAGACTCCTCATTACGATATGAATCGGTAAGCCTAGTACGCGAAGAAGGTGCACGAGTAGTTCTTTGAATACTTTGTGGTCCTGAATGGGTTGGTGCACCGCCATGGAGGGTTTGTATGAGTTACCGCATAGTTTCTTGCATGACGGTCTGGCCCTGAGCCAGATTTGTCATTATTCCAGCCAGATCTGGAATATTTGGCGGAGCAGATGGATTTGGAGGGTTTTCAGCATTTTGATTGCTGGATTCTGGAATATCAGCCATTTGTGATGAATTGTTTTTGATGAAAAACGATATTACCAGTCGTTTCTCACAGACGGCGCCAATCTGTTGATGTAAAAAATTAGATCATATCTAATTATTTAATCACAGATAAAATAAATGAAGCAAAGAGTTTTTAAAGTGGTTCAGCCTTATAAGAATGGCCTACGTCCACTGTTATGTTATTGCTGACTGTTTGGGAATTCTCAATTACAAATTCTATCAAGAAATTCCGGTCCCCTTACAATGAGGATTGTACAATGTATTTATAGCCTTGAGGCTGTAATGTGAAAGGGTAATACATTCAATGATGTACATGTGAAAGGGTAATACATTTAATGCCCCTTAAGCGTATACATCTTAATGATAAGCATTTAATGAACGGTCAAACTGTTGGTTATCCTGCTATTAATGCTTTGTTCGAGGTGCAGCTCGGACCACCTAAGTTGCTCAGTACTCAAGAGTTCCTCGGAGAGTTCTTGTTCCTCGGAGCGTCTGAGTTCCTCGGGGAAGCAGTGTTCCTCGTTGTAGTATGGTTCCTCGGAGCATCTGAGTTCCTCGGAAGTGTTTATTGTTGCCACGTAGATTGTCACGTGTCTTCAATCAATTGGTCCATGTCAGCAGACTAAATTTGGTATCAACAATTACTAACGGACCTTTACCATTAAAAAATCAGACAAAAGCGTTACAAAAAAGGGTGTAATAAGATTAAAATAGTAGCACGAAAGTCCGTTACTAAATCAGAATTAGTAACGGTAAAATACTCTTGGCAATTTCATAATTAGTAACATAATTTTACTGTTACTAATTGTAACGGTAAAATTTTGTTACTAATTTCGTGTCCCACGCCTTTTTACTAGCGAAAAAATTTCGTTACGAATTTTTTTAGTAGCGGTAAGGTTGTGTTACTAAAGGCGCATTTTGGTGTAGTGAGGGCATCGATGGCTTTAGGACATCTCATGAGTAGATATATTACTTACTTTTCATCTAATTTTTCTATATTGGACTAACCCACTTCACCCAACTAACTCCAAATGGGTTACTTTGAGGCTAGTTTTTCATTCACTTCTTTATGCTTTTGAACATGTGAATACACCTCGGTTATCTCATTATGGAGAGAAACGCGCTAGTATATCGACCCACCTTGAAAAGTGTGTGGGTCTAACTTTTATTTGGGCCAAAAGTTGACCTATTTCATGTTTAAAAACCATCATTTTCTAACAATCCCCAACACGAATGAAATTGACAGATTAAGTCCAAAAACACATGTTGACACTATAGAGAAATGAATTAGAAATTCAATGCATCAGGAAAGGTATCTTGCGGATTTTAACATTCCCTAGTGAGAGTCAATTAAACTTATTAGATAAATAATGAACATTTCTAAGATAATATATATCACACGTGTAAGGGCAAATTTTCTATCATTTCCCTTAGCATCTAGAACCTGTCCATAGAATCTAGATTACATCAAGTTTGGCATATCCCGTTTCTTCCGTCATAGCACTTCACTGTCACACATTTAAGAAGATGGATCCGATTATCAAGCAACTTCAACATGCTCCATGACGTAACGTATATTGGGTATAGTTGTTGCTTTGGATTTCATAGATTTTTTACATGGTATTAGGAGGTTTTTATAAACTGATTTTTTTAAAAACGAGGATGTTTTTCGAATAACTTTTCAGACTTAAAAATATTTTTAATTTTTTGACAGTTTCATTCAAACGAGATGGCAATCTCGTTTGAACGACTTGAGATCTCAATAAAAGGATGCTTGAAGCATTTATCAAATGAGGGCTCACTGTCTTGAATTTTTGCATCTCGTTAGAAGTGAGGTCTATGTCGTTCGAATGACATAAGCATGTCGTTAGAACGAGGTCATAGTCTCATTCAAACGGGGTTGCACCACCTCGATTTTTATGTCCACCTATAAATACCTATTTTCGATAGTTTTTTTGTTAAGACTTCACATTTACAAAAACTACATAATTGCTGCTTTAAGTTTTCACTTTTAAAAGGACAAATCACGTTTTGATTCACACAATCTCTCCTATATACATTTGTGAATCAACTTTGAAAAACAAAACACTTTTATTTTGAAGTTACTATTATAAAGAAGGAGTCTTCACTGCTGACCTTATAGAGAACTGCACACTCTCAATACATATCTTTCCTATACGAAGTTGGTTCTCACGATTGTTGTAACGACCCCTGTTTTTCACATAACAGCCAACCAGACTAATATGTCAAAGATAGGGCTTGTCAAACAATTTATATCATTCTCAGCATCAAACAATAAATAAATATGAGTGAATTTAAATCGTTCACAATATGTGGTAGCTAAAACGATAAATAACTCTAAATAAATAATATCTCAAAACATCCAATAATAAATAATCCGAATAACTCCATTCTCAAAATAACTAACGGAAATAAAATAACTGGTGATAAAGTCCATACAATCTCTAAAATAAAAAGAAACTTAAATACTATAAAGATTAGCAACCTAAATGAGAATCAAAGAGATAAAGTTACTAAACAAAGTGGAAATGCAAGTCCGAAGTCTTCTTAGCCCTCCTGTTTATGAAAGCCTAAAAATAATGTTATATAATTTGGGACAAAGCCCAAAAATCACAAGAAATATCTTCAATATCAACAATGTAAATAATGCGACTCATTTATAATAAACATGCCTTCTAGTCATCTCTCATGTGTAATAAGTACCTCACCCCTCACCTAAGTGAAATGCTATGTGCATATCCTAACCCAATTTATCTCGACTAGGAAGTAAGGTACTCACAATCAAATACTATAGGGATGTAACTATTACACGTGTGAGAATACAATCCAAATCACTAACTCCCACAATGCCACCCTATACATAGTCTTATAATAATACATTAAATATGACATAGGGTTCATTTATAAATTGTCCATCACTAGAATGAAATCACATGAAGGAAACTACCTTCGGGGACACTCTCTTGGCTCTATTGGTAAATCTATAGGAGTCCCTCACTTAGTGGATTTAAAATACATCATTACACACATAAGAGAATGGGGATTGATACGTAATAACCCCACCAGGTTATCCCATGACATAAATCAATCGATGGATGAGATCATCAACCGCTATCATCATGAAGTCTAGATCGAATAAGCATATGATTAAAATATAATATCTACATGATGGCTTGTGTTAACATCTAGGTGTGCAATACACGATCATAACCTCCAAATCATCCCAACCGATAGATTCACCATGAGTAACGGTACGTTCAAGAAAATAAGTAATACATATATACACAACACATAATATATGTATAAGTCCATAGGATATCACTTCACTCGCACAGCTACCCAAATCAACTCAATCCCTATTGCCTGATGCTCCTATTAATTAAAGTTAATTAATCATCAACCTTAACTAAAGTGAATATATTAAGTCTCTTGGATTATACTCTAATAAACCTAAAAACTGCCATATACCAATCACCGTTATCAATACACAATGATTCAAGAACTCGAATCAATTCAGAATAATCCCACAACCTTTTCATGACCCAACCTCGACCCATCATAGGGGCCAAATTGATTCAGCCCCAGGATGAATCGATTTAGTTAGGACAGAGGCCCAAGTTGGTATAAAAAATAAAGTTTGACTTCATAATCCTTCATTAATGCCTAATCCATGCTTCAAGGCTACTATAAACCAAGTCTTCCAACCCAAAAATATAATTATTCAAACTCCTAATTTGTTTATAGGGGATTTAACATTAACTAAATGGAATTATAGGTTCAATTTATCAATTATCCAATTCAAATCAA
This sequence comes from Sambucus nigra, assembly GCA_949130495.1. Lineage (NCBI taxonomy): Eukaryota > Viridiplantae > Streptophyta > Magnoliopsida > Dipsacales > Adoxaceae > Sambucus > Sambucus nigra. The sequence goes on along the minus strand of OX422210.1, from coordinate 678,720,312 downwards.
GTTTTAGTCTTTAACATGCAATAGAAATCACATATCATTTTTGAACTAAAGCTTAAATTTAAAAAGGTATTCAATTACTAATCAAAATAAAATTCTACACTTGAGTTCTAATCATAGAATCATACATCAAAATCATTTAATTTAAGATTTTTCTCCAAAGGTACAAATCTTCAATGCATAGTTAATTAATACTGATCCTAATCAACCCAAATAAATAAACATATAACATGGAATTATAAATCCTAAAATTAAACATATAACATGGAATTATAAACAAGTTACATATTAACATGTGATATAACTTGAGATTTCTTGCCTGAAATGATGAATAATGGGTCTCTACGCAACGATCTTTGTTCCTTTTCTCCCCAAGTCTCCTTAAGATCTTCCACATAGTCTAAGGCTGCTAGGGATTGTTTCTTATGTGTAAAGTAGTAAATTAATGGGTTTAATATTCCTTAAATACTTCTTGATCCTACAAGTCATAAATCCATTTTTTACCCCCTAAATGGGCCCAAAATATTACCCATAATAGTTTAAAACTTAGTCTAAGGGTAAACCTATCCTAGACCTAACTTAAAATAAATAAAAACATGTAACTGAGCCTCTGTATGACTTTAAATCTGTTCCATATTGGAATATCTCATAACTCATCATAATACCTCTCAATGTAAAATAAAACACACACACATTTATTTTACGCGTAACTGCAGATAGTCCAAGTTAATTAATTACACTAATTATTTAAACATAACATGCGGCACAAACAACTCACACAACTTGCAATTTAATCATCCTCTAAATATTTATTTTTATTATTGCGAATTCTCTCAATTAATAATTAATTGAAGACTATTAACTTATTCTCACAACTAATAATCATTTAAATAATACCCAAAATACTAGGTATTTCAGTCTTCCCCCTAATAAAGGAATTCAGTACTTGAATCTAGATACGTACCTGACTAGAAGAGTTATAGATACCTCTGTTGCATGTCATCCTACCTATACCATGGTGACTCAATCTCGTCATGATGTACCAACTATACACGCACTAAAGGAATCACCTTCGAGCGAAGTTTCTGCTCCCCCGATCTAAAAGGGAATTGGTTTCTCCTCAAAACACATGCCGGACTAAAACTCTATCTCATCGATATCAATGTTCTGATACTTTAATGTGTCTTTGAGTAACCTTCATAACATAGATACATGAAAGACATTGTGCACATAACTAGTCCTATCCGATCAATGATGGTGAATGGATCCATATACCGGGGGGACCAACTTCCCCTTCTTCTTGACCTGCATAATTCCCCTCATGGGAGACACACTATTTAACTATTGATCTTCAATATTAAACTCTAGGTTCCTTTTATCCTCATGTGTATGACTTTACTGCTGACTAGGGGTAGTCTGAATCATATCTTTGATTATCTCCACCTTTTTAAGGTGTCCTGAACAAATTCCGAGAGGCGTATTCTTCCCCACCTCTAACCAACTTGTGGGAGAACGACAAGGCATCCCATACAAATCCTCAAAGGGAGACTTATCACTCATGAACTAGTAACTTTTGCTGTAAGAGAACTCTATCAAGGGCAAGTATTTCTCCCAACTGCCTTTGAAGTCCAAAATCACATCCACAATATTTCCTTTAATATATGATTCACCCTCTCTGTCCGATCATCCATCTATGGGTGATGCGAGGTACTTAACCTCAACTTTATCCCCAATACTTGCTAGAAATTCCTCAAAAGTGGGACACAAACATCTTATCCCTATAATGTATGATATTGGGTGGTACATTATGCAACTTAATAATCTCAGTAATGGAAAGTTTGGCGTACTAGTCCAAATTGAAATTCGTCTGAACCGATAAGAAGTGATTTACCTTAGTCAAACGGTCAATGATCACCCATACGATATGATGTCATCGCTATGACGTAGGCAACCTTTTAATGAAGTCTATGAATAATCTCTCCCACTTATATAATAGAATATCAATAGGCTATTGAACACCCACTAGTCATTGGTGATTTACCTTCACAATCTGTCTAGTGGAACAATTGTACACAAACACTTCGATGTCCTTCTTCATGTCTGTCCACCATTACTGGAGCCTCATATCCTGGTAAATCCTATCCCTACCAGAATTCATTGCGAAGTGCAACCTATCCACCTCATCCATAACTTCCTACCATAATTCCACATTTTAGAGAACCACTAGGCTACCGTGGACCTACAAATCCCCATCATATTCGATAAAGTATAACTCTGCTCCCTCTGTTAACAACTGCCGAACCTTTTCCTGACAAAAAGGATGATCCCCTAAACGTGCCTTCATAACTCTAGTGATCATCTCAGGTGTGATGGTCAAGACTTCCATAAATGAACAATATAAATCATCCTCAGTGTTAAGTGAACCCCATTTATCCTTTTAAATCACCACAAGTGTAACTATCAGCCTATGAATCAAGGCGTTTTCCACTATATTTGCCTTTCCAGAGTGATATTGAATATTAAATTGGTAGTCCTTCACAAACTCAAACCACCAATGTTGCCTCCAACTCCCTCTGTATGAATAAATATTGCAAACTCTTATAGTCCGTGAAAAGATGGAATATCTCACCCAAAACATAGTGTTTCCAAATACAAAGAGAGATAACTACGGATGCTAACTCTAGATCATGGATGGTATAATTTCACACTTGAGGCTTAAGGTTGAGAGAATCATAATCTATCGGCCTCTCCTCCTACATTAAAACACCCCTAAGTCCCTATAGGGATGCATGGGTATACACCATGTACTCCACCCCTCCTTGAAGTAAAGTGAACACTGAAGTTAAAGTCAACTTGACCTTTAACTCGTTAAAAAACATTGGAAAAACTCATCCTAAACAAATGGCACACCCTTCTTCATTAAGTTCGTCAAAGGCCTAACTATCTCTGAGAACCCCTGAATGAACCGACGTAGTATCCTACCAAACCCATAAAATTATGCACCTATATAAGTTTCATGGGTTATTCCCACTCCATCACTGCTGAAACCTAACTCAGTTCCACTGATATCCCTACCTCAGATAAAATATAACACATGAAATGCACCTATCTCAAATAAAACCCACATTTCTAAAACTTTTCTTAGAGCTAGCGGTCCCATAATGTCTGTAAGACTATACTAAAATGATTAGCATGCTCATGTGCATCCCGAAAATAAATCAAGAGGTCATCATAAACACAATGACAAACTGATCCAAGAACTCTCTGAACACCCTGTTCATCAAGTCTATAAACATTTTCGGTGCATTAGTTAGCTTTGTTGGGGGGATTGAATATAATCGCGAGATTAGAGATAATCCCCCCCCCCCCCAACTAATACAACACACTCAAGGGATTAAGGGAGTGAGGCAGCTCAAGAGAGGTAAATCAAGCGAGTCAGCTCAGTGTGGCAGCTCAAGTGAGGCATCTCAATGTGGGAGCTCACCGTGGAAGCCCAGGGATATCTTCTAGCAAAAAAGTGGTTGAGAATGCTCATACTTTAGCTTTGTTGTCTTAGTTAGTCATGTTGTATCTTTTGTTTATATTGACTATGAGCTGTAACGATTATAATGATTATTCAGTGTGAGGTCAAACGGTACTCATGAGAGACCAAGCCTAGCAGGGCCTGGGAGAGCTTTCATGCTCTATCGAATGACCTCGTCGTGGGAACTTCAGAGGTACTTGATTTAGAGGATTGAGGAGTGAGGTACCATTGAAGCTTTTGTCCTGACCATCTTAGATACACCTGGTAAAACACCAAAAGACTTTTAGGCTTGTCCTGAGTTGTGAACCACTTGTGCATTCTACTTAATGCCACATCTACTTTAAGTGATGTCACTAGCTAGCTAAGCAATGTCAAATCTACACTTGAGTAAACCACTATAGCATTTGGGGATATAAGACAGTTGGTGAGCCACCTCTGTGGTGAAAGCCCCCTGACGCACAGTGGTTAGGCAAAAGGCATGTCTTGGCATTTAATGTTTATGACGTGGATATGACTAGTACATCAGGCATTTAATGTTTGTGGCATAAAGCATGAGGGATGTCTTTCACAGTTGTAAAGACTGAGGCACCTCGGGAGTGGTGGGTGGGGGGGCTATTGATTTACCTCAACCATTTCTGAGGGAGGGGGTTATTCTTTAAGAGTTATTACTAGATAATTATTAGAGAGAAGAGACATTAAAGAGAGATTGATTGCGAACCAGAGTTTTACTCACCCACCATTATCATATATTACGAAGATTTTAATATCTCACTAGAGATCTTTGAGGGTTAGTGTGTTTGGCTGCCTGCCAAGGTGTATCTAGGGTGCTAACTCCTCTCTCCCTATAAATGAGTTACTTCTGAGTTCATTATTATCTTTCGAGTTATACATGAGAGATTTGTGAGTTCAAACTGAGTTTATCTCTAATGGGTTGTGATTGTGTGTATTGTAATTATTCAAGAGTGTTCTCGGTTGACTTGTCATTACTTTACTCAAAACGGGTTACACCTCCATCTAATCTAAACTATCCTCTTACATTTAGCGACTCTGCTGGGGAGGTATTCTTCTAGAAGTATGGATCAGGATAATGCCAACCGTGCTATAGACTTTGATGTTATTCAACGGCAAGAAGAGCAAGATGCGATAGAGCTTGAGGCGTCTAGGGATGGGGTCTCTTGAGATGGGCCCTTGGGTGGACATACCTCTAGTTCAAATGACGAAGGGCATCTCAAGGATAACGTAAGCTTCTACGAGGGCTGTGATGGGGCCAGCCCAGGTGTCCCTCTTCATGACTAAGTTGTATGAATTTCTGCAGACCCTCGTTGCTACAACGGTGTTGGGGGGATTTAAAGTCAGTTCTTTCATGACGCTAATAGTGGCTCCGGTAGCGCCAACAAGCGCAGCCCCAACGAGCATTGACCCCTTGAACACAGTACCCACTCCTGTTCCAATGGTGGGTGCCCAAGGTGTGATGGGAGTTCCACCTATTAGGATTACTCCAGGTGCAACGAATGTCCCACCAGTGGTCCCTTTGGATATTCCCCCAATGATCAAGAAAACACCAGCATCTGATTTGGAGAAGATGAGGAAGGAAATGCAGAAGGAGATGCTGAAGATGATAGCAGCTTCCTCACAATCGAGCAACGAGGTAGCATTGGTATATGATGATTTTTTCACTCCTTATCCCCAGGAGTACAATGATGAGCCTTACTCGAAGGACTATATCCCTCCCATCTTTGAGAAATACAGTGGGAAATGAGGGGAACCCAAAGGAGCACATCAAACATTTCATTGAACATTTAGGAACTCACTGTAATAACAAGAAACTCAAGTTGAAGGAGTTCTCAAAATCCTTAACCAATAAATCTTATACATGGTACTCTTACTTGGCGCCAAAGAGTGTTTCAACGTGGGAAGAGATGCACGTTTTATTTGTACAGAAGTTCTTTCTGGCAAAAGATGAGCTTTCATTACCACAGTTGGGCAGGGAGAAGCAATGATCGGGAGAAGATGTGGTGGCTTATGTTAGAAGATTTAGGGAAAGGTCCCTCGACTTGAGGGAAGAAGCCAAAGAGTCCAAACTATTACAACTCTGTGCTAAGGGTTTCCTCTTGGAGTATATCTGTCACTTGATTAATGAAACTCACAAAGGGACTTTCGCAGCATTTCTGAAAGCAACAAGTAACATATCATTGGTGGTTCGGCCAAACCCTATTGTGGTAACACTGGTGTTCAGACAGTCGGGGCCACCCGTTGTAGCACGTGGCCATCCCCCACGAGTGGGATACGTCGATGGAGATGAAGGGGGAAAGCAGCTGAAGAATGATAACAAGAGAAAGATTGGGAGAGATAGGGAAGTCCCACCACCGCTACCTTGCGCAGTTGAAGAGGATGTTAGCTGTTACAATACCATGGTTCAAGGAAAAATGGTGTATGAACCTAAGGGCATCCTTATCGTGGAGCTAGATGCAGTAACAGGAGAGGATCCTAAGTATTGTCAGATCCATCGAAAGGTGGGTCATCCAAAAGAGTCTTATTTCACGTTGAGAAAGATTATCAGCAAGAATATGAAGACACGGACTTTGCAAATCCCTCAAGAGAACAACATGAACGGTAACCATCTACCATCGTACGGGGTGAACCTAGTGATTGCCTATGATGAGGAGGCATAACGAGAGACGAGGGAACTTGAGTTCCAATGGGAGGACTTTGAAGATGCCTTATAAGATTGAACAATGGGTATGGCTAACGTGGTCATTGCCTACGATAAAATAAGCACGAGGGATGTGAAGTAGGTATACACCCTGAAAGGAGAAGAAGCAAACCAAAGTTGGGAGTACCAAGCTATTTTGGTATCACCCAAGTTCTCATGGTTTTACGATCAAGTGGGTATGCTAAAGAAAAGCCGTTTGGAGATAAAACATGCAATTATAGACATCACAAGGAAAAATGAAGTAGCCTCATTGAGATTGAAAGGGACCATAGCCAGACAGATGATAAAGTTCCTGTCCAAAGTAACTTATAGTGACATCGATAGGGCTGTGAGATTCCCACACAATAGGATCCTGTACGTAACGACAAGCATTAACGGGGTAAGATTTGCAAGGGCCTCAATGGCTGGAGGTGCATCGATAAACATCATGCCTATTAGTTCCTTTTGGATAGCCAACATTCCGGAGCAAAGACTAATACCAGTGCCCTTGATGATTTCTGGCTATGATAATCAATCATCCAAGTCTATCGGGTACGTGAATGTGGGGATTATGATGGGAAACCTTACCTCACACATCAAGTTCCATGTGATTGAAAGTACCATTTCTTACCAACTACTGATAAGGAGAGTAAAAATGCGAAATTAGGGTCCCGATCTAGTCCCTTCGACATATTACCAATGCGTAAAATGAAATGTTAAAGGGACTAATATCGTCATATGGGCCACAAAGAAGCTTTTACCACCGAAGAAGCTCATTTGGTAGATGCAGCCTTTTACATAGAGTTGGAAGAAGATTACAGGGTGCTGACAAGAAAGATGGAAGGAGCAAGAGTTCCCTCTATCAGGGAAAGGATGGGGCCTGTGAATGGCCAAGGTAGTGAAGGAACAAAGGGAAACATAATAATGAAAGAAGTTTAGCTAGTCCCAGGAAGAAAAATCTATCGAAGAAACTTAAAGACATGATGAGGCCCATAATGGATCTGATAGATCATGAGGCCCAATGGCAGAGTGTACTGAACAGATTTTCAGGGAATAGGTTGACTGAAGCTTCAAGGGAAAGGAAAAGAAACGCAATTACAACGACGAGAAGACATTACAAGAAAAATATTACTGAGGATGGAAGAGTGACCTACCTTTTATAAGGGTGTGAGAGGGCAGCCGAAGAAGATGATTTAGAGGCTGACCCGATATATGAGTGTTTCGTGATAGACCAGCAAAGGCAGACTACATGATGGATCGTCCAAAACCCCAGGTGCAAGAGTTGGAGTAGTTAAACCTGGATGAAGATGGAGAAGATGCAAGGCCCATCTTCATTTCGAAGGATCTGAGCGCATTGAAGAGAGAAGCCTTGATTAAGTTGATTTGAGAATTCGGGGATGCCTTTGTGTGGAAGTTCACAGAGATGGAAGGGTTGGACGAAGAGGTTATTTGCCACAAACTGAACGTTATGCCTTCAGCTATACCGGTGAAGTAAGCCACAAGAATAAACAATCCAGGGCTGGATTTAAAGATCAAGGAGGAGGTCCAACGGTTGCTGGCAGCAGGGTTTATTGAGCCAATCCAACATCCACTATGGATTTTAAGCATCGTTCCAGTAGAAAAGAAGGATAAAAATTAAATAAAGGATCTATGATCTAAATAGAGCTTGCCCGAAAGATGAGTTCCCTCTAACCTCCATCAATAGCCTCATTGATGCAACGGTTGTTCATGAAATGTATAATTTTATGGATGGGTATGTAGGATACAACCAGATCAAAATCGATCGGATTGACACATAAAAAATGACATTCAAAACCCCGTTGGGAAACTTCATGTACAAGGTGATACCGTTTGGATTAAAGAATGTTGGGGCGGCATATTAAAGGACAATGATGGATATTTTTTATAATTTCTTCCACAAATTCCTAGAGTTCCATATGGATGATTTGGTCATCAAATAGAAGAAGGAAGATTCCCATCTGGACGACCTAAGGAGGGTATTCATTCACTGAAAAACATATAAGATGAAGATGATCCCATTAAAGTGTGCTTTCGGGGCCACAAGTGGTAAGTTCCTAGGGTTCATGGTGGATCGGCAGGGAGTAAAGATTGACCAGGATAAGCAGTGAGTTATCCTTGAAATACCGTGTCTAATAATGATGAAAGATCTTCAAAGATTCCTCGGTAAAATCTCATACCTTAGGAGATTTATGCCAAAACTAGCGAAGATAACTCACCCATTGATGGAGCTACTGCGAAAGGGCACAAAGTTCAAGTGGAAGGAAGTTCATTAGGAATCTTTGAACAGGTTGAAGAAGCTGCTGACCTCTCCACAAACAATGATACTTCCAAAGCTTGGAATAGCATTGCAGCTCTACCTTACGTCTACCACCAAGTCCATCGGAGCACTCATGGCGCTGAAAGTCGAGGAGCGAGAAAGGATAGTCTAATACTTGAGCAGAATCATACATGGAGTAGATGAAAGGTATAGTAGTGTAGAATGCCCTGTTTAGCCTTAGTTTTCATATCACAAAAACTTAGACATTATATGCTATCTTTCAAGATTCATGATGTGACAAGATGTGATCCAATTAAGTTTTTATTGGAAAGAACTATTTTGATTGGAAGATCAGCTAGGTTCTTCCTCATCCTCTCAAAATATGATTTAAAGTGCGTGTTTCCTCACGCAATTGAAATCCAGGCATATGTAGACTTGTTGGATATCTTCTCGTCTGGAGTATTTGAGCCACCCAGAGAGAACATTACGGGGGATAACTTGCAGGCAACCTTTTTAGAGGCTGACCTTGAAGAATGTACGATGCAATTCGATGGTTCTTCAGTAGAAAAGAAAGGAGGGGCAAGGGTTATTTTCTCCAAAGGAAAGGAGGAATTTTACCTTTCCTATAAATTAGATTTCCTTTTCTCCAACAACGAAGCAGAGTATGAGGCGTTGGTATTTGGGATACTAGAGGCCCTTTGAAGGGGAATCCATTCACTGTGTAGCAAAGGTAATTCAAACTTGGTAGTTCAACAAGTGAATGGGGAGTATACATTGAAGCACCTTAGTCTAACGCCCTACAGAACGATCATCCAACGACCGATTAACCAATTCCATCAGGTCAAGATAAGAAGACATCCTAGAATAATGAACCGGCATGTTGACGCCTATGCCACCATTACGTAGAAGCTGATTATGAAGACCGATACAACTACTGTGGTGATCTAACGAAGAACAGCCCCATCGGTGGTACAATTAATCCTATATATGGAGGGAGATTCAGATTGGAGAGGCAAGATAAAAAAATAGTTAGAGTTTGTAAAAGGCGAGATGGAACTAAGAGAGCTAGCGTAGTACTTCATCAATCATGGAAACTTATACTTCAAAAACGTGGGAAGATGGTTGCGGGATGTGTTTTCCCAGAAGAGGCAGAACAAAGATTGAGGAAGATGCATGGGAGCCACTGCGAAACAATAGATATCCCTTTGTACAAGAGAATCCAAAGGGAAGGATACTTTTGGCCAACGATGAAATAAGACGCAACTAAGTTACAATAGATGTGTGATAAGTGACAAATCTTCTTTCAAGCAGCTGAATGTCACTTTCTTAAGACTCAAACAGACTGGAGGTAGCTTTACATTGACTTCATCAAAGACAGAGTTGTTCCTGTGGAGAAAATAGATGCCATAGGACTTAAATAGAGGGGCCCACAATTTTATGTCCAAGATGAACAACTCTATTGGAGAGGATACTTCAACATGCACTTGAGATGCGTCACGAAAGATGAGGCAACTTAAGTGTTGAAGTAAGCTCGCAATCCATCTCACATAAGAGAGGCAAAGCTATATGATCAACTAATGACCTTGGGATATTATTGGCCAATTATAGAGAAGGACTCTGCTAAGTTTGTATAAAAGTGCAAGATGTGCCAGCTGCATGGGAATATGATTCATACTCCTTCGGTGGATCTATAATCTTTGGCCACTCTTTATCCATTCCACACTTGGGCGTTTGACCTGGTAGAACCGATACATCCTTCATTAAGAGGAAAGATCTAGATATTGGCAAAAATGAAGTGATTTACAAAGTAGGCCAAAGCGGTACCTCTCAGAAGATCAACGACGGGCGTGGTGGCTAACTTTATCAGAGAATACATGATTTGTCCTTTTAGGATCCTTAAAGTCATCCTCTTAGATAATGGAACCCCCTTCATCAATAAAGAGGTAACGAGGCTCACTGGAAGATACTCCATTGTCCATTATACTTTAACGGTGGCATATCCTAAGGGAAATAGGCAAGCTAAAGTGACTAATAAGACCTTGGTTAATATTTTGACCAAAATGATGGAATATTTCCCAAGATCATGGGATGACAAGATCCCAACAGTGATGTGGGCCTACCGAATGACCAAGGGAAAACCCACAGGATACAAGCCGTTCTCTCTTGTGTACAAAGCTGAAGAAATCCTGCCAGTACAGCTGGAAGTTTCTTATGCTCATTATGACCTATGAAGAAGCATGCTCCCTCAAAGTAGATACGTACAGTTGGAGGCATTGGACGAGCACAGAGACAATACTATGCAACACTTCCAAATGTACATGCGACAGCTCTCAAGGGAAAATGATAACTTGGTGAGACTAAGGAAGTTTGTTGAAAGAGACCTCATTTTGAAAGTAGCGGTGAAGTACATCAGAGGGCTTCATCTACATAAGTTTGCAGCGAATTGGGAGGGACCTTTCATTATGAAGGAGGCTCATGATTCAGGTTACTGTTTAATCTCAAAGATAAAATAAGATAAACCATTCAAGATTAATAACAAATGGTTTAAGGTTTATCATGTATAAGCGAGTAACCTTGGAATAATGATGTATCTAGTTTTCATGAATATACAAGTCATTTTTGAAGTTATTTCATTTGTTGCAGCTAAAGTGCGATCAAAAATTGCAAAATTTATATTATGCAAGTAATTATAACACAAAGAGGTGACAAGAAAACAAGATAAACTTCTTTTTTATTCATATACTGGGAAGTGTATTATAAAATCAGGAACTACTGTACAAGAATTACATAGGAAGAAAATGAAAATTTGCACAAGTGTTGGGGGAGGTCATTGTCCTAGGAGGAACCATAAGTCTGGGCGGAGAAAAATTCCCCGGTCAAGCCTAAAAAAGCTGCCAAACACGCCTGTTGGGCATTGATAGAACCTTCCATCCTCATTTGAACTTGAGCACCCTCGATAAGTAGTTTCTCTCATTTCAACTTTTCTAGATGACGAGCTTCTTAGATATCCTCCACTTCTCGATTCACAGCTTCCAGTAGAGGTACTAATTCAGTCAGTCTAGCCTCTTCAATTCGTTGAGTCTCCAAGTGCTTCTGCAGTAACTCCCTCTGACTTTCTAACTTTTAACTCTTCAAAGTTTTCAAATGTCCGATCAGCAAGTTAAATTGGTAGCTAGCTCTTCCCAATTACTTAAAATAGCCCAAGAATTGATTAAGGAGGGGCCTGGTGACATTTGCAGTGGGGGTATTAACAAGCTCAGCAATAACGATTGCCATACCCTGAAGATTATGACTCATCACTGAAATATTTGAACGAAGGCAATCAACCGTAAAAGTGTCAGAATGGTGAGTAGAAATTTGTTCAATCACCAAATGATGGTAGGCAGGTATTTGAGGTGAGTGGTGAAGAATCATGAGGCAAAACTCAAGAGGAGCCAGTGCAGGCAAAGTAAGCTCACAGCCAGATTCGCTATCATCCAGAGCACCCATCGTGGAACCTTGGTCGTTGGGACTTAATTCCTCAGATGCAGCTGGTTCTGGATGAGGTGAGGTGATAGGCAAAAGAGCTGGTCAAGCTTGCTCTTCAGCACGAAGGGACTCCCTAGCAATCTGAGGGCGGATCAGTGAAAAATGAGTTCGATGAAAAAAATCTTAATAAGTGGTTTTCATTGTTAAGTCACCGTTACTGGTGGAGTTTGATAAAAAAAATCTTAACAAGTGGTCTTCATTGTTAAATCACCATTAGCGGTGGAGTTTGATGAAAACAATCTTAACTAGTGGTTTTCATTGTTAAGTCACCGTTACCGGTGAAGTTTGATGAAAAAATCTTAACAAGTGGTTTTCATTATTAAGTCACCGTTATTGGTGAAGTTTGACGAAAAATATTAACAAGTGGTTTTCATTGTTAAGTCACCCTTACTGGCGGAGTTTGATGAAAATCTTAACAAATGGTTTTCATTGTTAAGTCACCGTTACTATTGGAGTTTGACGAAAATCTTAAAAAGTGGTTTTCATTGTTAAGTCACCGTTACTAGCGGAGTGTACGAAAAATCTTAACAAGTGATTTTCATTGTTAAGTCATCGTCACTAGTGGAGTTCGAACGTTTGAAAATGAGATTCTTTTAATAAAAATATTGTACATTGTCAAAATAAAGGACAAACCCAAGAAACGAAGAGAAAATGGCGAAATACCTCAACAGTTACTGGAGCAAGAATGGGAGACATGAAATAAGCTGCAACGGTAGGCACCATAGTGGGCAAGTTCATCTCCTCGGGTGCCTCTGCAGAACCCTAAGCTAGAGGAACCTTAGCCATAGGAACCTCAACATTTGATGAAGCTCATAATTTAATAAAAGGAACTAGGTCCAAGGTTGGGGGAGAGCTTAAAAGGGCCGTTCAATTTTCCACAGATACATTTGCCCTTATATGGGCAGAATAAGGACCAAGGTGAGTAAATAAGCCAAATGTAGCCTTAGTAATGGGTGGAGTCCGAAAGGATGATGGCAGGACCAAAACCTGAAGAAAGCTGTAAATACAAAGCTAAGTGTTAGGCGTAAGAAATGACATGGAAAGAAGGGGCACACTATAATTTTAACTTACCTCAGCGATATGGGTGAAAGGGGATAATGCAATGACGAAGCTAGTAATAAAGAAGCTTCAACCAAAAATATACCAAGATATTTAGAAGATTCAGCAAAGTGAGAAGTATAGGAGAGAAAGATCTAAAAGTGTTTAGAACTTGTTACCTCAGGAGAACTTTGCAAATTTGGAAATATTTCTAGAGGAATCTCCAGCTGAGGGGATGACTCAAAAGAAATTGGGGGAGCTCCCTCTGGCTGAGAAGAAACTCCCACAGAGTCAACATGGGCAACAACCTATGTAGCAGCCTTCACTGTACGTCGGGAAACCAAACGATGAGAATAAGTGAGCCCAGTCATGGGGGAACGGGGGAGTTGCATCTACGGAACCACTCCCAAAGCATCCTCCCACAAAAATACTCATAGGAGGGCTGGGTATTTTTTCTTCAGCTTCCTGTGCCAAGTTTATAAGAGTTAGACAAATACACTGTGTTATAAAAAAAATGAGTAAGTGTGGAAAATAACCAAACACATGCATACTCTGATCTAGGGGGAGAATGGGAAGATATCATCATTGGTGAGGAAGGAGGGGAAGCGGCTAGTGAATCCTTCTCAGTGGGATGGTGCTCAATATCAAGACTGTCATCCAACATTATATCCCTAACAAAGGAAGGAGTTGGGGTGAGATGTATATTAGGAGCTTGTTTCTGATGGGACTTAGTATCCAGAGTCTTTTTTCTTACACCAGGAGCACCAAGACTTAGAGGAACCCTTGATCTCTTCCTTATCTTTGACCCCCCTTTAGATGGATCTACTAAGATGGTAGGGAAAGCAGCAGCAGGAGGAATGGTGGGAGTGTGTCGTTGAAACTCAGAATTTATTTGATTCACCTCAACTTGAATTTTTTGTCTTAACTCCTCACTCACTTCTGTAGATATTGGAGGAGGAACGGAGGTGATTGGAAAGGATTCCAAAGGATATTGAGAGGAGGACTGGGACTTCGCCTTGGTAGAAGTTACATTCTTGGAAACCCTTGCCTTTTTGGCTAAAGGCTTAAAAGCTCCTTCACCAGAAGATGCACCAGTTGGGGCACCCTCACCAAAAACACCTTCAGAAGGGGTAGGTTATTTGGGTGCTGGGGATTTATTAGGTTTGGGAGTGGCAATGGGGATCATTGAGTAATAAGGAGGAATCTCATAGGGAGGCTCTTTGGGAGTTTGTCTTAGAGGGAACTCGACCCCAAGAAAAAAATTACACTTTAGCACGAGCTCCAGGGAAGAAAATGAATTAACTAGGGGATACACGGGAGACTCCTGGATGAATTTAGAAAATTGGGCTAGCTGTTTTGGCAAGTACTTTGTTGCAAATAGGGATTCACATCCCCTTGCCTTGTGATACTTGGGACGGTGACTCGCTCAGACATCGTAGAACTCACCCCCCACGCAGAAGTAGACGTGAATAAGGATCAAGCCTCGTTAAATGAGATTTTGGGGTGGATAGCTTAAAAACTGGGCGAGGAGCCCTTGATCAAAATCGAATTGACGGCTACATCGATTATGATTATAATGCTCGCGGGTTTATCCCCACTAGTGTAGGAAGGCAGGTAGCCCGATAAGAAAAAAAGGACCACAACAAGCGAAGGGTCTTCAACGATGAGTTCCAAAATAGTTGGTTGGACCACCCTTGCTTCACAGTTGAAAAACCCCCAAGTATTGAGGAAGGCTTCCTCTCCATAAGGCCTCATCACAAAACACTCAGGTTGGTCAATGACAGGAATTAACTCTTTGACTCTGTTTTTTGTGTAAAATATATGAGCAGGGGGCAGGACAGTTGCTCCAGAGGGAAGACAAATAGTTTTTGCTGCTACCGTAGGGAAGCGAACGTAGAGGAAGCTTGTTAAAATTATGGCATTGGCAAAATTGTCTAAGTTATAACGGCGAAGGGACCGTTCCATCTCTAAGTGGGTTCTATCAAGTCAAGTATAGAGGGATCCTAAGGCCATTTTCGCTAGAGGAAGTCTGACACCCTGGGCTAAACGGATCGATATGTTGATAAGGTCCCTCTGGGGATGGTCATTTGGTTTCCCAGTCAAAACAAAATGAGAAAGAATTAAAAGAATGTAAGCTGGAAATTCCAAGGATGTACCTTATCCTAGGGCACCTTCAGAAGAACTACCCTTAGAAGGATCTTGGAAGAAGTAGTTTATGAGGGGAGTGAAAGTGGCTTTGTTGGAAGTACCTATGCACATTCGGCATATAGGATCCAACTCCGAATGACCAGCGGCTTCTTCAGCATCTAGTGATTCATCGGAGTAAGGTACTTCGCCTGTGGGCTCAAGACCTAGAAGTTTACAAACATCTTTTAGTGTAACGATAAACTCGCCCCACGCAGATATGAAAGCGTGGGTCGTAACGTTCCAGTGAGAAACCAAAACTGAGAGGGAAGCATTGTTCTTTGACAAAGTGAACTCACCAAACCATTTAGCTCAATGCAACCCGACCTTAGTATGAGTCATGGAGGGGGAGCTTTGTATGTGCGCATTCCATGTAGCAAAATTAACGGAGGAAATTTAAACACTGATGTACAATGGTTAAGATCATTTTAAGCATCGATAATAATGACCAAATGTCCTAGCCACATGGATATGAAATGATGGGGGGAGGGGGGGGGGGGGGGGGGGTCCAAGCACACTAATATACCACATCAAATATGTAAACTCAAAAACCGAAAATCTTTTTGGCTTTTCATATTTTGACTCAAATAAAAGCAAAATCTTTTTGGTTTTTGAAATTTTTTCTCAAAAATAAAATCTTTTTGTATTTTTCAAATAAGACTCAAACAAGTGAAAAATATATACAAAATGATACACATGTCACTATACTAGCAATGAATATATCATGAAGAAAACTAGTA
The DNA here is from genome assembly GCA_949130495.1 of Sambucus nigra. Taxonomy (NCBI): domain Eukaryota; kingdom Viridiplantae; phylum Streptophyta; class Magnoliopsida; order Dipsacales; family Adoxaceae; genus Sambucus; species Sambucus nigra. The sequence goes on along the minus strand of OX422210.1, from coordinate 678,704,332 downwards.
TATGAAAAATATGGCAACACTATCATCCTTTAGATTTAGCATGGGAAGAATCAAGTGCACCCAAACGAGAATTATGAAGTTTAATTCCTAAAGCCACTCAATCCGATTTCCTAACCCAAGTAGGTGTAAAACGACGCATGGGGGTTTTGGAAATTGGGGAAACTTTATTCCTAAACTTCCTAGGAGCTTGTCTAAGTTCGTAATAATAGCGCCTAAGGTTACCTTTCCTACCACAAAATGTGCAAGTCTAGCGGTGGTAGTAATGATTACCTATATGTGGACCTTTTCTAACCTTCCTAGTGTTTCTCACACGTACGAGGGGAATGGGAACAAATCTCTCACCAAAACCTATACCTCCCCTATCTCCCTTAATTTGGACGGTGCCTAGGATCTTATCTAACTTCTATGACCTAGCCTCCAAATCAAACTTGACTCTAGACGAGTCTCTCAATCTCTCCTCCAACTCGTGAATCCTAGACTCTAGCAAATGCCTATACTCCTCAAAATCAAAAATATCCTTTTTTAAGGACTCCATCAAACCACGGAGATTATCTCTCTCTTTCTCCACAAACTCTAGTTTCTCCCTAAAATTCTTCTCTCGTGACCTAAGATCCTCAATCAAACTATCATTATTTTCAATAGCACGCTCATTCAACTTAGCTTGCAATTTAGAGTTAGCCTTTTTCACTTTCACTATTTCGGCATACAACTCATTAAACGTATTTTGCAACTCTTTCACATCTACCTCCTCCTCGTCACTCTCTTCACCCTCACTAACATGGGATTCACTCAAAACCTCCTCGGAAGTGTCATGCACATGAGAATCGTCGTCGCTCACATGACATGTCATAAACGCAAAAAAGTTACGATCAGTGGGGGAACTCTCTCCCTCTTCCGGATCACTATCACTTAAGGTGGCATTATAGACAATGGGTTGCTTGCCCTCTTTCTTAAGTCTAGTGGGACACTCCTTAACTTCGTGACCGTACCCCTTACACCCAAAACACTTATCTGACTCATCTCTCTTAGTCTTTTCAAACTTATCTTTAGAGGTGGGATCTACTTTGTTGTTCTTGAATTTTTCAAATTTCTTGGCATCTTTCGATTGCTTTTGAAACTTAATAAATTTTTTAAACTTCTTTTCCAACAAAGCAACATCCTCAAAATCAGAATCAGAATCGGAATCCGAAACTTTAATTTTCTCCTTCCGGGTTTTCAAAGCAATACCCTTTTCTTTCTTAGGCACTTGCTTGGAGGTAATCATATCGATTTCATAGGTTTGTAAGTCACCTATAATCTCTTCTAGTTTCGTCGACTCTAACCTACCCAAGGAGTTTAAAATGGCCACTTTCGCATCAAACCTACTAGGCAACAACCTAAGGATTTTCTTAATGACACGATTGTCGGGAATTTTCTCACCTAGGTTAAACGAAGAGTTGACAATATTGGATAACCTGGCATAAAACTCATCAAAAGTATCACTCTCTAACATCCTAATGGTCTCAAACTGTGTGGTGAGATTTTAAAGTTTTGACACCCTAACCTTGCTAGTGCCCTGGTGAGTGAGTGCTAAAATATCCCAAGCCTCTTTTGATGTTTCACAAGTCATAATTCTATTATATTCATCCTGTGTGATATGTGAAGAAATAACGTGCATACCCTTAGAATTATATTGTGCAAGTCTTTGTGCAGTTTCGGTCCATGACTCAACAGGCTTTAAACTAGTGACCTCACTTACAATAGTGATAGGGGGTGTCCAACCTTTCTCAACTGCTAGCCACACACGCTCATCAATATATTTTAATGAACATCTCATTCTCATCTTCCAATAAGTTTAATTAGTGCCATAAAAAATAGGAGTTCGAGAAAACTCATTATATCCAAAATTCATTTTTGAAAACACACGGGATCACAAAACAAATAAAATATATTTTCTAGCTCTGATACCAATTTGAAGAGAGCCCAATATGTGTGTTTTAACTTTAAACCAATTTCATCTTGATTAATCCTAAACATGCATCTAGTGATTAAAGCAATTAAAATAAAGTAAAGAATACTCATAACGTCGGATGTACAAGGAAAAAACCCAAAATGGGAAAACAACCTCGGACGGCCCAAGCCAGACAATCACTATGAATATGGATTTATAATCAACAGACACAGACTCACTCATTGACTCGATCCCCATGGGTCTTGATTCTCTTCTGATCTTCAACCACTCCTCTCACAGTGCCCACGTAGAAAGTCCTTCTTCCACGATACCTGTCCACAACACACGGGTCCACGTATGTCTCGGTGTACACCGATTGGCTTTGATTCGTCTACATTGTCGAACAAGATGTCCTTCTCTTTTCTTCACCGCAATACCCTTATGTTCAATGTGTAGAACAAACTTCTTTAGTGCCGCAAGATCACTTAAACTTATAAGAATAATATCTCGGATCTTTGCAAACTCTAAGGATGTGTTTAAGCTTTGTAAACCTTAGAAAACATGTGCAAACAATATACTGGAATGTATTCTATTTTTTCTAGATGCACACTTACGAAACTCTGATAGAAACACGCTTTAAATGACAAAGAAGTGCTGCCTCGCAATATGTGTCGTTCGAACGATAATGACACATCGTTCGCATAACTTAGGCATCTCGTTCGAGCGAGATCCTTATGTCGTTTGAACGAGCTGACATGTCAGTTTGACTTTTAGTTCAAAACGTCTCTTTTAAAGGAGATCCAAATAAGTCAAACTCTATTTCGAATATATTAGAATAAAACATAGTGTAAACAATTAAAACACTTTTAAAAACATTTTAAAACATTTTTCTTTATAAAAATACATCCTTATCTTTTGTAAAAACAATTCCAAGCACCATTAATTATACGTATTCATACCTGAGTGATCTCGAAATGCAATTAACTTTGAAGACGATTAAACTTGCACCAATTAAACATCGGCATTATTAGTTCTTTGAAGCTTTGTCGCAACGTCTTCAATTTTCTTCAATATGTCATAGACCAAGTGGGATCGTGACAAAATAAAAATCTCCTTATGACATATTACAAACACAATTTTGTTCACGAAATTAAGTCAAAATAATACAGGGACTCAATTAGAATTGTATGTCCTTACAACTTCACCTATAAGAGTTTTGGATTCTCAGGAAGATGTTACTCTAGTTCTAGAATGAATAAGTGACCTGGAAAGGTTGAGCAGAGTCTCTTCATTAGATCGTTTGGGCCCTAGGACGAACAAAAATCCTCCTTGTATTGCGTCAAGAAATTCTCAATGACCAAATGATTTAAGGGAAGGCTCAGCCTAGTCGCATCCCAGTTCCAGGCAGGTAGCTCATACAGAAATATTGCAAGAGGATAATTCTGCGTGATCTATTGCTCGTACAAATAAACCAGAGGCTGGAAACGATGCATGGAAGGGTTCAATTCAAAAATTGGAAGACAGGTTAGGGGAGATGGCTAAGGCCAAAAACCCTCTCCAAAGAACCTTTATCAAACGATCTCCATTTTTACAAGCAATCGTGGATTTCCACATACCATCAAAATTCAAGGCTCTCGTGGTCACGCCTAAATATGATGGCAAAACTGATCATGTTCTCCACATAGAACAGTATCAAGCTGTAGCAGACATCTACGCGGTCCCAGATGAAATGAGGTGTAGGGAATGATCAGGAACCATCATTGGATCTGCTCAGATATGGTACAATAGCCTTCCTCGGGGGCAGATTGCAACCTTCCATCAGCTGGTCAAGATCTTTATAGGAAATTTCTATTTTGGTGTGACGTCGGTTAAAAGGGTAGCACATTCGTCGAGAATTAGACAGAAGGCAGAAGAAAGCACCAGGGATTATATCACTCATTTTAATAGTGAGAAATTAGAAGTCATTGACTATGAGGAGAAGACAACCATCATGGCTCTCATGAGTGGTCTTTTACGAAACAAGTTGTACTATACCCTGGCCAAGGATCCCCCCAAATCCATGTCTGAATTGATGGACAAAGCAGCCAAAATTGTGAATACTGAAGAAGCTATAGCTGTGAAGAAGAATGAAGAGGAAATGGCCAAAACTACAGCTGAAGGCAAATCAAAGAGGAAATATCACAAGCATAATAGTGGGAGCAGGCAGTCGAAAGGAAAAAAAACATTAGACCACATGAGGAGATACATAAACTATACTCCCTTAAAGGTGGAAATAAACCATATTTTGGAAGAGATCAAGAACAGCGAGGAACTGAATTGGCCAGGAAAATTAAAGTTAGCCCCAGAAAAAAGGGACAAATCCAAGTACTGCGAGTTCTATAAAGATCACGGTTACACGACCAAGAAGTGGATAGCTCTCCAAAATGAGATAGAAGCACTCATTAGGCGAGGAAAATTGAACAAGTACGTTGATTGCCAAAATGGAGGTAGGACCAACAACAGAACTCGGCAGAGGTCCAAGTCTCCTTGTTGACCAAGAGACGATAAGAAAAGGGACCATGAAAATGACCTTGAAGATGACTTCGATCTCCCCAAAAGGCCAAGACAACCTAAGTGTGAGGTATTTTTAATTAGTTTTAGTTCATTAGATTATAACATGA